>VXBS01010054.1:161407-184952 GCA_013400255.1 Sitta europaea
AAAAAAAAAAAAAAGTAGACTCCCAAAGATCATAAAAATGTTTGACTGACATCTATGCGAAGTGGGGAAAAAAATCTAAATTAGGAACAAAACCAGGTCTGTGTCCTCCCTAAACTGAGGATCTTGAAGCTGGACACAGCAGTCTAGGTGAAGTCTAATGAGAGCAGAGTAGAGAGGGAGAATTCTCTTCCTTGCCCTGCTGACCATGCTGGTTTTGCTGTAGCCCAGGACAAATGGGCTTTCTGGGCTGCAAGCTCACATTGCCAGGTCAAGTCCCTCCTTCCCTCCACCAGCACCCCCAAGTCCTTCTTGGCAGGGCTGCTTTTGATCTGTTCCTCCCTCAACCTGTGTTGAAATTGGAGGTTGCCCGGACCCTTGTGCAGGACTTTGCACTTGGCTAAACTTTATCAGATTCCCATGGGTTCCCTTCTTGAGTGTGTTTAGGATCCTCTGGATAGCATCCCATCTCCCAGGTGTGTCAACTGCACCATTAAGTACGGTATCATTTGCAAAGCTGTTAGGGATGTCCTCAATCCCTTTGTCTACAGCATTGATTAATTGAATAACATTAATTGAATACCACTGGTCCTGGTCCAGTCTCCTGAGGGGCAGCATTCGTCCCCAGTATTCACTGGGACATTGAGCCATTGACCTCTAACTTCTGGATGCTGTTATTGTACCAACTCCTTATTCACCCAGCAAATTTCATTCCAATTTGGAGAGACCGTTACTGAAACAAAGGCCTTACAGACCTTGGGTAGATGACATCTGTTGCCATTTCCCTGTCCTCCAGTGTAGTCATTCCATTGTAGAAGGCCACTAGATTGGTCAGGCAGAACTTACCCATGGTGAAGCCATGCTGGCTGTCTTGACTCACCTCCCTGTCCCTTACGGGCCTTAGCATAGCTTCTGTTCCATGATTTTTCAAGTGACAGAGGTGAGGGTGACAGGTGAAAGGAGGTGTCCTCCTTTCTACTCCAGACAACTAAAAACATTTTCATAGGTCAGATCATGTCCCACACAACAAATTCAGACTCATGCTGAAGAAAATAACACCTGTATGACTTGTGACAGAACACAGAATATGGCATTTTTGCATTTCCTGAAACTGTGGCACAGTACGTGAGTACTAAGAATTTCAGATCAGTGTATAAAAGTAGTGCTTTATTGAATAGAGAATATCAGCCATGATGTAAAGCTTTCTTTAGAAAACCAAACTCCAAAGAAATTTAAAAATCTATCTGCGTTTGGGAATGACACAACACTAAGTTAACAACAAAATACCCACTGAATTATTAGCCAGAAGCACAAAATTGGTCAGACATGACTTTATTTTGCTATTTATTGGCTTCTGAAATTTCTTCAAAGATGGAAATGAAGTGAAATGGAATGAAATATGTTGTACTTCTTCCTCTTTATAATTTATGAAATCCTACCTCTGGCTACTGAAAATGCACATACAGTTTTAACACGAAGCAAATCTTCCTCTCTTGATATTCTCCACTGTGGAAATAAAATTTGAATTTATCCTTTTCAAAGCAGAAAAAATACAGTCTTGACATGACATTTGCATTGCAATGAAAGAGTCAATGAATCTGTGATTATGAATTAGCATTGAATTAATGCAAAATGGTACACTTTCTCTCGTATTCTTAAATGTGAGCAAAGGAACTTGTATGATCTTTCACATGATCCTTGAGGAGATCTGATCTTTGAAAAATTCCTGAGATGGAATGAATTGACATTCCCTGAACTCTTTGCCGATGAGGCATTTAAAACAAAATTTGGATCTATATGTGCCTGTAAAATTATCCAGGGTTCTTTAGGTAAATTAGACAAAAACAACATCCAACATCTCAATAAATTTATCGAAACATCTAGAAAAACTATACTTGTAATGGAGGAAGAAAGTAATGAAAAAGATAGAATAGGGTGCCTTTTTTTCTACATCTGATTTTAGCTGCAAATGGATGCAAAGAAGTTTTTGAGGTGAATTATCAAAAGTGAGAAATAATTTTTTGACAGAAACAGGTGGCGATATAATAATGATTTTACAGAATAGGTATGGTACGATGTCTGTCAGTATACTAAAGAATTTTAAAGATTAATGCACTCTTTCATTCCTATCTATAGGATGTGACTGGTTCTGTAGTGGCTTATTCTAGCCTGTGCATACACATCTGTTGGAGTTAGATGGACTCTCTTGAGAGAGAATGGTACAGTAGGAAAAACAAAGAGGAATTTTGGTCTGAGTCAACTAATACAGAAAAAAACAGAGACGTGTAGTGTCATCTAGTGCCTTTGATGGTATGAAAGGCACCACTCCTATTTCCTTCATAAAGTAAACAGAGATTTGTATTAGACACTTACAGTTGATTTCCATATACTTTTTACTGCTATTTCCATAACATAATTTTTATGGAAATCACTTTATTTTGCATGGTAAATGCTCTCAAGTTTGAGTTTGGGTACAAAAGCCAGTCTCTAACACTGTCAGGGTGCAGTATTTGCAGCAAAACCTGGAATGGAAAATATTTTACTTTATTTCTAGGTCCTCAAAGGGAAAATATAATCTGTTGGAAAAATAATAGCTCTTTTCCTTGAAGAGATATCTCTGTTGCTACTACATGTATATATATTGCATACTATTATTTTCTATTCTCTTGATAAATATATTAAAAATAATGCTTTTTTCCTTTTTATTTTTAGTTATCTTTCCTCAAGGCAGCTAAAGTTAACTGTATACTATATACAATAGTGTATAGTACTATAAACTATTTTGCTATTCTATGAAATACATTTTTTTTCCTGCAAACTTCCTGTACAGCTCTAATGTTTCAGACCATAGACGTCTATTTTTAAAGAAGGGATAATAATTTTATTTACATATCATTTGTGTCTGGCTACTTTGAAAACACATACCAGCAATAAATACCACAGGTAGTTTCAAACTGTATGTGAGGGTGCCAGAGAAAATGAATAAAACATATTTTCCTAAGCTCTGTGATTCATTGTTCTACCTGATAATTGCTTATTTAAATAATATATGCGATGTATGTAAACATAAATGTCGTGCAAGGAATGCTCAATTCAAGGAACCTTCACAAAGAAAATCTTTCTTAAAATTATTTTGCTATTAGAGTGGGAAAGGGGAAGGACAGATCAACTTATTCAGTATTTATGAATAAATGAAAGAAGACAGGAGGATCTTGAGTTTCACAGTGGGTATCAACACCAAAACAGTCATCCTTATGCCATATTGTCATTTTTATGTGTATATAATGGTGTGGCAACCCTTATATTAGAGGAGAGAACTGAGAGAATGAAAGAAGGTATTGATGTTTCTTTTTCTGAGAAAACTCTATTTCTAACTTTCCCCTTACATCTAAAGAGACACATCTAAATGTAGGAAAACAACTCAAAATATCACAGCTCCTTAAGATCTCCACTACATCATGTATGTAAATCACACCATTGTACCTCTTTGGGTATTATATATCTGGATTTAGGAAAGAAAGAAATGCCATACATTACTGAAACCCACCAATACCTTGCTAAAAATCTTTTCCCTACATAAAGAAGTGTACTGTTTCCTAAACTGGATTACTACAATACTGGATATAAATCAGTGATAAAGCCTTATTTTCATACACATGAATGGTTTTGTATTAACACCTGGGCTATGGTGGTTTTAAGGGGAGAAAAATATTTATAAGCTTCAGATATGAGTTGATGTCCAGCTGATTTTAAATGCTTAGGAGCCAAATTTTACTAAACTCAGAAGTTCTACTCAAATACTTCCATGCAGTGAAGCAGATCTTTCAGCTGTCAGGTGTCTGCTGTCACATCTTCATGCTGTAGGAACACACTGACACAGGAAGCACTGAACAATGACAGATCTGAGTCACAAGGAGTAAAAGGAGTTTAGGAATTCCGCAGATGTCAATTTAGCTTTTTAACAGATATTAAAAAAAAAAAAAAAAAAAAAAGATTTTGTATTACCAGAGTGGTTTCAAGCACAAAATAAAGCCAGTTCCTTGATTGGAATGATTTCAGGTCAAGGAAATGTATTTTTGTTCATAAGTGCTTTGGAGAGGTAAGATCTTTGTAATTTATCATATGGGACTGGAATGGTGAAAGTAAATACCTTCTACCATCAAGATAATGTCAAAAGTGGTTTTCGTAGGAACAAGCCTGTCTCCCTGGTCACTTCATTTTCCAGAATATTCTGATTTAGTAATGCATCACTAGAGGGTGCTGCAAAGTTGCTTTCTAATGTATTACACAGATAACTAGTATTTATTTTAATGTTAGTAGAAAATACAGATCCAAACTTTCTGGATAGAGAATCTCTATGAAATACTGATTATCTATCCCTGGCTGATAGGCTTGAATGTCATAATCTGCAAGAAAGGTAGAAAAAAATTTAAGTTTAAATGAGATACCTAAAACATAAGTTAATGAACAATATTGTGTTTTAGGTTTTCACTATATGCATTAGAAAGGGTCTTGATTAGGACACCTTTGCACAATTATATAATAGTTCGAAATTATTTCAAGCATGTCTTCTGATCATTAACATGCTATTATGTTGAATCAAGATTAATTAAGAATGTAAGGATTCTACTTTTCTGGAATGACTGAAGTAAAATCTTGTTCTTTAATATAAGATGAGGATCAGGCCTTTTTTGTTTTTTTTTTTTTTTTCCCATTGTAGTCACAATGACTTCTATATGGAAACAACAAACCAATAAAAAAAATAGTGGGTGGTATGGTGATGGCTGAACTGTGTATAAATAATACAAATCACATCCTGCACTTCTGAACTATCATGTGTACTTATGACCTCTTAAAGAGGGTGGAAAACGTGACTTTACCAAATCACTAAATTACAGTGAGGGGCACCTACAATACTTAGACTTCTGGCAGATTTAAGATGCTGAGAACTAATAGAGAAAACAGCTACCAATTAAAAGCACCATCTAAAATAATGAGCATTGAAGAATGATACAGGATTATGTGTGATTAATGTATTAGTATGGTTGTCATAATTTCAGCCAAATGCAGTTCAGATGTGATAGCAGTACATGGAGGTGAAGGACAGGAAAAGAAGCCCATTTTATCCATGTACATCCTTGTCACTTTTGTTTGATAATTTACTCCCCCCAAATTTCCCTTACTTGTGATAGTTTTATTAAAATTAATTTCCAGTGCAGGTACAAAAGACTAATTACTGCCCAGTGGCAAACTATGTTTACAGATACTGCTTTTGAACTTAAAGGGCCTAGTACAAGACACCATAACGTATTTTGAGAGCTATAAATCCCCAGACCTGCTGCTGGCACGGCAGTGCAAGTCACTGCCTCTGCTTGCAGCCCTGGATCTCTGGCACTCACTGCTGGAACCACGACACAAAGGTTTCCACCTGTGGGAGCAATGTGTCTCAGCAAGGAAAGAGCTGCCCTGCCCACAAGAGGGCTAACGTGGCTGCGAAGTGCACAGATTTTACACGGTGCTGGAAAACATTTTCAGGAGCTGTCTTTTCGACTGCACAGTCGATTGCAGGGAGGTGTGGGTTCTCTCTGCCACAGCTGCTGCATGGACGCGTTCGTGTAGCAGTGTGCCCCAGATGAAGAGCAGCTCTGTATCAAGCTCAGGCCCAATGAGCTGGCTGCTGGATTCTACTGAGAAGCTTCCCCTGCTGCTGTGGCTTGCAACCTACCCTTCCTCCAGCACCTCAGACTGCCCACAGTATTCTGACCTTCTTCAGACGTAATTATCTTTACTTTCCCTGTCAAGCTCAGATACTTTTTTCTCTCACGCAGCAAAAGAATGCAATGTGAGCCTTTGCACACTATTCCATGTAACTGTTGGACTCTAGCAGCTCCTCACAATGCTTTTGAGTCCTCTAGGGCTTTGAAAACAGCATGAAAGGGCTAGAAATAGGGTGGAGGGGAATATTCTCAGCAAGGTCACAAAAATGATCTAGTTGTTATTGGCATTTTTGCCTCTTACAGTCACCCATCTAAGAATAGAATGAAGTCCTTGTCATTTATCTCCCTCAGTGGATCCTAACCCTGTCACAAACTGAAAATTATTTGCTTTCCACAATAGAGAGTGCAATGTCTGAGCTGTAGTTAGTAGTTACTGTGTCAGTGCAAAGCAATAGGCAACTATGATAAGTAGCTTATTGACACAGTACATGGTAATTTCTCAGCTGGAACAATTGTGTCAATACACACTTGGGAAATTTGTAATTCATGGAAATGCTATTAGTAAATGATATGTCATTATGGAGAGACTTTTATTCCATAGGTTCACACACATACTGTCATGGTCTGCTTTTGCAATGAATTGATGCACTCAGAAATAAATATTTTAAATAATTAATGTATATATACATAATGTCAATGATAAATATGCATCCCCAAAACAACAGAAAGAAACTTAACATTTTTGAGTTTTAAAACTTAGATCTTACTACTAAATTAATAGAAAAAAATAAAATCAGTCACTGATTCTAGTCATACATAAACAACTGAAATGTTTGTTGATTTCCTTTTCAAAGCATTTGAGCTACAGTGGTGATGAAAAAACATCCACAAAGTGTTTTCATTTTTCACTGTAGTCTTCTATAACTTCATAATATCTAAACCAATTTAAACCTGTATTAATAAAAATGCTTTGAACTGAGACCTTGCATGTCAACTCACAACACAGAAAGAATTTTTACTGTCAAGTTATGATCCTCTAAATTAGAAGTTGCTTTATAATTGAAATGCTGACACAGACTTCTAATTGTAGAGGTGTTGGCAGGTGCTGCTATGCTAGCATTATATTAGCAACTTTTGCCTGTGAATCTTGTTCATTAAAGGTTATGCTTATATCGTATGCATACAGATTATAAGCTGTAGAATGACAGCTGTGTAAAATCAGTCAAATTAATACACACGCTGTAGATGAAAACAGTCACATATTAAACAGATTAAATTAGTATCCTTCAAAGTTTCTTTCACTTTAAAAATATATATGGAAAATACTTTTAGAGCTACCTGCTTAAAAGAAGAACATTTTATGTGATGATTTCCAATACGACATTAATCATTAAGGAAAAATAAAAATACATCTTCTCCTTTAACTAAACATTAAATTAGCTCAACTATTGTAGTAGTGTGAATTGCAAGTGAATAGAACATGGACTTAATTGCTGTAGTGTTCCAGCCCTCCAAGCAGTGCAGATGTTATGCAAATAGTTTTGTGTTCATTTTCAAATTGTAAAATGTGGTCCTTTTTGCAGAATCAGAATGGATACCAACATGCATGCATACAGAGTTAAAGAAAAAAAAAATAAAAATCGCTGAATTCCCATATGCCTGGTTACCAGGAAAACCTTTCAAAGCACAGGCTTGTTTTAAGAAGTCTTAGTGACTGATCCACACCAAAACTCTTGATCAAAAGGTAGTAGATTTATATAAAATTCAGATCTAAATCTCACTGAGCTGCTGGTTTTGCTGAGAGTTTGCGAGTGTGCATATTGAGAATGTTTGGGCTGTGAAGTACCAGTGTGCCATGTAGATACAAATGTCTTCTTAAGCCTTTTCTGTCCTGTCTCCACCCTGCAGAAAATCATGGTCCCAGTGTGGAAATTGCTGATATGTTTGGCTGCTGTACGTTAGAGCTTATTTCTGTCTCCATCTAATGATAATTTACCATGTATGGGCCTTAGGGATGAGACTTGTGGTAGATGTTTAAATAATAAAATTCATCCCAGTTTTGAACATGGTGATGTTTTTTTTCAGAATTCTGGTGTTTCCATGTGCCTTCAGTGGGGAATTCCTGTTATTCAGAGTTACAATGCAGATGCTAGTTGACTTAAATTATTTATAATGCAAACAAAACTATGGCCAAATTCAAAAGAAATATTTAAACATTTTTTTCCTTTTTCTTTTAAATTCCTTTAGTTTTCCCATTTTTTTTTTCCTTAGGAAGGTAGTCAATTTGATATTAAAAACATATATTTGTTAAACTGGTTCTGTGGTGTTAATTTATCCTCTTCACATGGAAAACATACATTCATGAAGTCACCTCTCAACAGTATATTTAAAAGCATCTTTATTTTCAGTAGCTATTATTTTAAGTAGATATCATAAATATATTTCCATATATATTGTATTTTACAAGGAAGGGAAAATGACACAAGGACAAAAATATTATTTCATGGTAACATTTCAGTGTTATTTATTGCAAAAACTTGTATTCTTTTTTATCCTATCTATTTCTATCCTATCTATGCCTTATCTACACCTGTTTTTACCTCATGCTCAATTACAGATTTGCTTTTCTCAGTTTGACCCTATGTGCATATGTCCTAAATTCATACATTCACATATAATTATGAATTAGCATGGATTGAACTTGTTCGCTTATTTTCTGACTCAACTTGTCCATCTAGCTGCTGTCATACTCAATAAATTTTTGTCTAGTCACATTTTCTCTTGTGTGATTCATCAGAGTATTATACCACAAAGAAGTGATTGCCTTAATTTTTTATTGGAAATTTTGAAGGAAATCATTGATGTCTTTGTATAAATTCTCAAAATAAAATCTGTTGAATATCAACTTTTATCAATATCATTGATTTAAAGAAGGCACAAAATTTTAATAAAATTATCTGGCAACTGTGTCAGAATTCTTTTTGGATAACAAGCACAAATTAGGAAAAAAGAACAGTGAGAAGACAGCTTGATACATTTTCTATTCTTATTCTATTTCTTTCACAATGTATTTAAGAGAAGTGATTAAGATCCTGCAGCATTTTCTTCTCTTGCAGTGGTAAAGAGGATCCTCAGACAGCAGACTGCAGATATGCTTTCAAAACTTGTCTCCAAATGAATCAGTGGAGAGAACTGAAAAAAAAAATGACTTATTACTAGTTTAAGAATTAAGTGTGCTTGAGTAATTTTCTTATTAAGAAGAGTCTCGGAGTCTGACAGAGTTCCTGGAGAGATGTTTGCATTGTCAGGAAACATAGAAGACAGGCCCACTTTTGAGGTTGAATTAGTATTTTATCCTTTATCGAAATAAATACAGGACAGAACAGGTTAGCCAGTTATAATGCCTTTATGAACTGCTCAAGTGTCTGACTGCTATAAGTAACTATAAATTAGATAGACAGACAGATAGATAGATAGATAGATAGATAGATAGATAGATAGATAGATAGATAGATAGATAGATAGATACATGAACACACAAAGCACTTGCTTTCAGAAGACCATGTTAACCATAAATAAAGATTTTCAACCAAGCAGTAATTACATATTTGCTCTGCTCAGTGTCTCAGACTTTTTCGACTGCACTCATACTTGCAGACCTGGGACTTTACCTGCATTGTTTTCCTCACTTATAAGTGCAAACGGCTTTAAAATTGATTTTTTCTAACAAAATTAGACGATAAGATATGAAAAGAGAAATATCAGAACACTCGCAAAAATCTTATTGTTCTGAGCATACAGAAATGCCAATTTGATTTCACCTCTGCCACTTGGAGGAAGCAGATTTTGCAAGATTTTACAGTTACTATCATTATGGTTATTATTACTTCTCCTTCCTCTACTACTACTATTAAACATATTTGTTAAAGTGAGATATCATGCTGTATATAAATTTCTACATATCTAAAGCAAACAAAACTAAAAGGAAAATTACTTCTTTTACAGACAGCAAAAACCCTAGCCATTTGCTACTGAAACAAATCACATAATTTAAAGTCAGAAAAGGAAATTAGATGAAGTTCAAATGTTAGTTTTAATCCATTAAAATACCACATCATCTCATGCTGTTTTGTGCCTCAAAATTTAGAAAACCTTTAAATAGTAGGAAAAAACACTATAGAATGCACCTAGGTGATCTCACATTCATAAGTGAATAAAACTGTATCCACCTAAATAGTAACAGTAGTTTGGCATTAGCCAAATGACCTTATATATGTATATGTAGATGTATATGTAGATGAAAATATAGGTATGCTTTTACTTTTATTTATTTCCTTATTTTATAAACTAAATACTATTGTTTTCTCTTATATATTTAGATCTGTCAAAGCTGTTCTTCCATAACATTAAAGAAATAATGTTTTGCTTCATGATATAATGATGGTTTAGTTATGTTGGGGGCTGGGTCTTCTTGTAGAATTTTTTTCCCCTAAGTTGCTAGGGAACTGATCTCTGGGAACTTATAGATAGTTAAGAAAGATGAAAGAAGTGGCTGAGGTGGAGGGAGGGGATGAGCACCTGGACTTCACTTTCTCTGGGGGGTGCTTGGCTGGAGAAGGGAATAACAGGCTGTGGTTTCCAGACTTCGGGGAGATTTTTCACCGGCACCACTGGAGTGGAATTCAGGGTTTCCTGCCACGGTCTGTCCGTGTGTGCCCGGCNTTCCAGTGAGAAAAACGGGCAAGGAGACCAGCTCTTTTTTGACGCCTTTATTTAGGCCAGCTCTTAGACGGGGGGCTCGAGGGGTCATTTACCCCACCGCTGCTCCCGCTGGGTGATGCCGAGGAGGAGGTGCACAGCTTTGTCTCTCGGCAGAGCAGGAGCTCCCATCCCAGCCAGAGTCCTCAGGCAGACACTGTTTGCTCGTGGTCCAGGGCTGTTATTTACATTGAGTGCTGTCAAAGTCATGGTGACAGGATGGAACTTCCAGTCATTGGTATATGATTTTCTGTGATCCTGTCGGACTGGAGTTACAGTTTTTATTCTCTAGTTGTATGCTGATTTGTTGTTTTGAGGGTCCTAATTGCACTAGAGGCCCTTCATTTGCATATAATTAGTGTCCAGGTTCTTCTGGGACCAGAGGGGGTGGTTTCCCGACGAAAAGGGACACGGGTACAGAGTGACAAGGGATATGGGTACAGGGAAACAGATACAGGATTGGAGCTCCACAAGGGATCTTAACATTCAACAACAACAAAAGGCAAATCTAGAACATTAAGATTCAACATTTAACAATAACTTAATATATTAAAAGATTGTGTCTTTGGGATCTTATTCCTCACATTCAGCACCCCGGGACTCTGCACCACAGCTGCCTGTGTCGGTAACTGCACCAACGGGGAAAGGGTGCCAGCTGCAGAGAAAACTGTGACTGTTTCCCTGGTTCTGTTTGTCGTTCATATTATAGCTATTGTCGTTCTGTTTTGCCGAGCTAAACATAAGTAAAGAACTGTTATCCCTATCCTCACATCTTTGCCTGAGAGCCCCTTCATTCCAAAATTATAACAATTCAGAGAGAGGAGTTTTTTTGCATTCTCCATTTCAAGAGAGGATTCTGTTTGTCCTTAGCAGATACCTGTCTTCCAAACTAAGACAAGTTAGCAGGAAAAAAATCTGTTGGAGGAAAACCTGTTTTCTGTAAGAAAAGCCCTTCAATTCAAGTCAGGGATGGCTTAAATAAAGCAATCTGTTTAGGGCCTTACACTGATTTAGCATTTGTAGCTTTATCTCACTTCACAGAATCATGGAATCCTGGAATGGTTTGGGTGGGAAGGTGTTGGGGTGCACTAGTTTATTTAGCTACTATTTTGCACTGGGTGACTAATATATACATATTGCACATATATATATTCTTATATTGTACATGGTGTATTCTGTACATTCCCACTCCTTGTTCTGTGGTGTACATCTTCCCAGACTGATCCCTCCCTATTTCCCTCCCCTTCAGTTGTCTCCAATTGGCTGTATTTCCCCTACTCCTCCCCACCCATCAGAGTTTAAAATCTCCCCAACACAAGGCAAGGGTCTTTTTTAATTCCCTGGAGTGGGCTCTTACAATAAAACTGCGAGACCGTGGTCCCAGAAGGTAAAGAGCATCCCTTATCACTCGTCTTTGTCCTTGTCAGGGCACATTTTTGGGATTCAGAGCTAGCCAGGATTGGACCCCAGAAACAAACCACGACAGGAACGAACCTTAAAATCATCTAGTTCAAATTCCAATCCCCACCACGGATGTTCCACTACACCAGGTTGCTCAAAACCCCATCCAGCCTGACCTTGAACACTTCCAAGGATGGAGCCTTCAGAGCTTCTCTGGACAATCTGTTTCAGTGCCACACTACACTCACAGTGCTGAATTTCTTCCTAATATCTGGATTAAATCTGCCCTCTTTCAGTTTAAAGCCATACGCCCATGTCCTATCATTATATCCACTTGTAAAAACTCCTCTCAGCTTTCTTGCAGGCTTCTTTTAGGTATTGGAAGGATAAAGGATAAAAAGAAGGCCCTACAGCAGTCGCTTCTCCAGTCAGTAAGCTCAACTGTCTCTGCCTGTCTTCATGGAAGATGTTTTCCAGCCCTCTGATCAACTTCATGGTCCTTATTTGGACTTGTTCCAACTGGTCCACTTCCTTCCTGTGCTGGGGACCCCAGAGCTGGATGCAGCAGTGCAGGTTCAGTCTCATGAGGGCAGAGCAGAGGAGTAATTTCTTCTCTCTTCCCTTGCTGTCCCCGCTGCTTTGGATGTAGCCAGAACACAATTGGCTTCCTGGGCTCCAAACACACATGGTCATGCTGGTCATGCTGAGCTTCTCATCAGCCAACACCCTCAAGTACGTCTCCTCAGGGCTGTTATCAAGTCCTTGTCCTCCCAGTGTGTGTCTCTGCTTGAGATTGCCCTGACCCATGCACCTTGCACTCAGCCTTGTTGAAGTCACAAGTTTCTCGTATACCACTTCTCAAGCCAGTAAATGACCCTCAGGATGACATCCCTTACCTCCAGCATGTCAGCTGCACCACACAGTTTGGAGCCATTGGCAAACTTGCCAAGGGTGCACTCCATTGCACTGTTCATGTCAGTGACAAAGATGATAAGCAGCTCTGGTCCCAATACTTAGAAACAATTTTTTTAATAACCTTTACTGGTGATCAGATATATTTTTAATATATTTTCTTTAGTTTTGGCAGAAAATTAAGTTCTCTGAGGACTAGTGGTGTGCTACTGTCTGAATTAACTGCCAAAATGCAGTAATTTTTCCCTTCTGCTTAATTGTATTGNCACTGCTGCAGCTCCAGCCACCGCCGGGAGCTCCTGATCCATCCCCAGCACCCCCTGCCCTGCCGGGACACTGCTGCAGCTCCAGCCACCGCCGGGAGCTCCTGATCCATCCCCAGCACCCTGGGACACTGCTGCAGCTCCAGCCACCGCCGGGAGCTCCTGATCCATCCCCAGCACCCCCTGCCCTGCCGGGACACTGCTGCAGCTCCAGCCACCACCAGGAGCTTCTGATCCATTTCCAGTGAGAAAAACGGGCAAGGAGACCAGCTCTTTTTTGACGCCTTTATTTAGGCCAGCTCTTAGACGGGGGGCTCGAGGGGTCATTTACCCCACCGCTGCTCCCGCTGGGTGATGCCGAGGAGGAGGTGCACAGCTTTGTCTCTCGGCAGAGCAGGAGCTCCCATCCCAGCCAGAGTCCTCAGGCAGACACTGTTTGCTCGTGGTCCAGGGCTGTTATTTACATTGAGTGCTGTCAAAGTCATGGTGACAGGATGGAACTTCCAGTCATTGGTATATGATTTTCTGTGATCCTGTCGGACTGGAGTTACAGTTTTTATTCTCTAGTTGTATGCTGATTTGTTGTTTTGAGGGTCCTAATTGCACTAGAGGCCCTTCATTTGCATATAATTAGTGTCCAGGTTCTTCTGGGACCAGAGGGGGTGGTTTCCCGACGAAAAGGGACACGGGTACAGAGTGACAAGGGATATGGGTACAGGGAAACAGATACAGGATTGGAGCTCCACAAGGGATCTTAACATTCAACAACAACAAAAGGCAAATCTAGAACATTAAGATTCAACATTTAACAATAACTTAATATATTAAAAGATTGTGTCTTTGGGATCTTATTCCTCACATTCAGCACCCCGGGACTCTGCACCACAGCTGCCTGTGTCGGTAACTGCACCAACGGGGAAAGGGTGCCAGCTGCAGAGAAAACTGTGACTGTTTCCCTGGTTCTGTTTGTCGTTCATATTATAGCTATTGTCGTTCTGTTTTGCCGAGCTAAACATAAGTAAAGAACTGTTATCCCTATCCTCACATCTTTGCCTGAGAGCCCCTTCATTCCAAAATTATAACAATTCAGAGAGAGGAGTTTTTTTGCATTCTCCATTTCAAGAGAGGATTCTGTTTGTCCTTAGCAGATACCTGTCTTCCAAACTAAGACAAGTTAGCAGGAAAAAAATCTGTTGGAGGAAAACCTGTTTTCTGTAAGAAAAGCCCTTCAATTCAAGTCAGGGATGGCTTAAATAAAGCAATCTGTTTAGGGCCTTACACTGATTTAGCATTTGTAGCTTTATCTCACTTCACAGAATCATGGAATCCTGGAATGGTTTGGGTGGGAAGGTGTTGGGGTGCACTAGTTTATTTAGCTACTATTTTGCACTGGGTGACTAATATATACATATTGCACATATATATATTCTTATATTGTACATGGTGTATTCTGTACATTCCCACTCCTTGTTCTGTGGTGTACATCTTCCCAGACTGATCCCTCCCTATTTCCCTCCCCTTCAGTTGTCTCCAATTGGCTGTATTTCCCCTACTCCTCCCCACCCATCAGAGTTTAAAATCTCCCCAACACAAGGCAAGGGTCTTTTTTAATTCCCTGGAGTGGGCTCTTACAATAAAACTGCGAGACCGTGGTCCCAGAAGGTAAAGAGCATCCCTTATCACTCGTCTTTGTCCTTGTCAGGGCACATTTTTGGGATTCAGAGCTAGCCAGGATTGGACCCCAGAAACAAACCACGACAGGAACGAACCTTAAAATCATCTAGTTCAAATTCCAATCCCCACCACGGATGTTCCACTACACCAGGTTGCTCAAAACCCCATCCAGCCTGACCTTGAACACTTCCAAGGATGGAGCCTTCAGAGCTTCTCTGGACAATCTGTTTCAGTGCCACACTACACTCACAGTGCTGAATTTCTTCCTAATATCTGGATTAAATCTGCCCTCTTTCAGTTTAAAGCCATACGCCCATGTCCTATCATTATATCCACTTGTAAAAACTCCTCTCAGCTTTCTTGCAGGCTTCTTTTAGGTATTGGAAGGATAAAGGATAAAAAGAAGGCCCTACAGCAGTCGCTTCTCCAGTCAGTAAGCTCAACTGTCTCTGCCTGTCTTCATGGAAGATGTTTTCCAGCCCTCTGATCAACTTCATGGTCCTTATTTGGACTTGTTCCAACTGGTCCACTTCCTTCCTGTGCTGGGGACCCCAGAGCTGGATGCAGCAGTGCAGGTTCAGTCTCATGAGGGCAGAGCAGAGGAGTAATTTCTTCTCTCTTCCCTTGCTGTCCCCGCTGCTTTGGATGTAGCCAGAACACAATTGGCTTCCTGGGCTCCAAACACACATGGTCATGCTGGTCATGCTGAGCTTCTCATCAGCCAACACCCTCAAGTACGTCTCCTCAGGGCTGTTATCAAGTCCTTGTCCTCCCAGTGTGTGTCTCTGCTTGAGATTGCCCTGACCCATGCACCTTGCACTCAGCCTTGTTGAAGTCACAAGTTTCTCGTATACCACTTCTCAAGCCAGTAAATGACCCTCAGGATGACATCCCTTACCTCCAGCATGTCAGCTGCACCACACAGTTTGGAGCCATTGGCAAACTTGCCAAGGGTGCACTCCATTGCACTGTTCATGTCAGTGACAAAGATGATAAGCAGCTCTGGTCCCAATACTTAGAAACAATTTTTTTAATAACCTTTACTGGTGATCAGATATATTTTTAATATATTTTCTTTAGTTTTGGCAGAAAATTAAGTTCTCTGAGGACTAGTGGTGTGCTACTGTCTGAATTAACTGCCAAAATGCAGTAATTTTTCCCTTCTGCTTAATTGTATTGTGGAAGCAATCAGTCATGCAGCAAAAGCAATTACATTTTTGTTTTTATTCTATTTTCTTTCTATTTTTGTTAATATCAAAGTGCATATTGTGTTTGAAAAGATGCTCTCTCTCAAACATGCTATCTCTCTGAGAGCAAGGAAGCAAAACAAATCCAATGGTAATGAAGTAATTCTTGGTTTTGTGGTAGGGTACAGGGTAGAAGAAAGAGATATGCATATACACAAATATCTCATGAAAATATTTTCTCAGAGCATACTTAATAGATTTTGACTAAAATAAAAATTAGAAAGATGTGTCTGCCCTCTGCAGAAAATTGCATCTGTTCAACAAACCCCAAAACACCTGAATGTCAAAAATATTCAGCAGAATATTATCTGCTGATAATAATGCCCCATGGGCATTCAGAAGCCTCATGCCACTACTCTCAGTAGGTTTGCTTCATTAGCAAAGTTTTTTTCCCCTTGATGCACTTTTGGCCAACATATAACATGAATATTTTTTTAATGTACTGAGTTTTCATCTCCCAGGGGGAAAATATATCTATTTGCTAAAAGTTGAAACTATTATTGAAAAAATACAGTGATTTTGTAACTCAAATATTTTACATAGGAAACAATCTACTTCTCAGGCAGCTTTATTGGTAACCTTGGCATCACAAAGATCCACTGCTACAGAGTGCAATACCAGCCACATAACTAACCAGTAGGCTGGGATTCCAGTCTCAACTACTCCAAGATATGGGTAGGTAGTGTGCAGAACTACGTTTTTGGAAAAGGTTTTGCTTCCCCTTTCAAGAATAATGGTAAAGATTGTTTTTCCATTGATTTGCAACACAGAAAAAGGCCCTAATCCATGGAAATCAGTCTATTGCAAGTGGACTTGATCTTAGAGGTCTTTTCCAACCTAAATGATTCTATGATTTCATGAATACTTAGTTTGAATATACTGAAACAAATCTGTCTTCCCCACTCTATGTTATTTGATTATGTACAGCATTCAAAGAGTCAAAATTATTCCCCAGTTTTAAGTGATATTCTGAAATCTCTAAGGGTCTGGGAAAGGGGTTGATCAGAACACCACCACCACAGATTGCTTTGGATAAGATTCAGTGATTTTTGCCCTTCACCACACTGAATCCAAGACTAATTACACTATATTTGATAAGTCTAATTTTCTTCTGGTGTAACCTGATGTAAAGTTGTGAGGATGCTTTAGTGGATAATTTGGCTATTGAATTTCTCATACATTTGTATGGTGAATGCACTTGCTATGTGTTAAGATTATCAAAACCCCCAGGATTCAACATGGAGAAGAACTGTCTTGACACATTAATATCAAGTTCAAAGCATACAACTAATTCTGATCATACTTTAATCATATATCTTATAATTATGTGAACTTTCATATGAGTAAGTTTTAATTTTTTTAAAAATGAAGCAGGAAGAATAAAGTTTAATCATTTTGATGGGTCAAATTTATCATCTCTAAATAGAGTTTACAAAAGATATAATTTTTTTATGTCAGATTTCATCAAGTTCATAGAAAAGTAAAAAATTAAGGTATTTTTAAATACCTTAAAGAACAAGCAGTTGTGAAATTGCACTTAGTAGTATGCAAAGCAGATAAACTCTACATTAACCATGGAAATCTAATTAGTAATAACCCATTTGTACACCATAATTTTCAATGTGTAAGAAGAACAATAGCTTCTGTTGATGTCTTATTATACTGTTCATCAAATTATAAATGTAATATATTTTCTCTCATTTTGTATATAGTATTTTAAAATAACTGTAAAACATTATTTTGTGTGCTTGGTTGGAGGAACTATGAATATATTTACCAAACAGTTTATTTAACAGATTTTACAGGTTTTCAGAATAAGATATTGAACTTTTTTTTTCATTATTCCTCCAGCCTTATTATGTAAAATATTGCACATCTTAACATCATTGATTTTTTTTTTCCTTTACTGGAATACTTTGGAGTTCAAATTAATATTAAGAAACTTTCTTTAAAGTTGTCCTAGGTTGAGAAGGAAGTGAGGTTTTTTGGGAGGTTGTGGTCAAACCAATCAGTGCTTGGATTTGAATATTGGCACCTGGTTTGGCCAGTGAAGGTGTGCACTGCCTCTGAGAACACACAGGGGTTAAAAGAGCAGGGAATGCCCAGGAGAGCTCTCTTGGCTCCGGTCTGTGAAGGAGGGCACAGCTCCCTGTCCAGCTGCAGGTGGGTGCAGGAGGGGAGGCTGTGTGGACAGGGGGAGGCTGGCCGGAGCCGACAAGGTGCCCAGCCATCGTGGGAGTTCTGGGCAGACAGAAGCGAAGATTTTAACCCTTTCCTTGCATAATGGAAACTTCACAAATACCAATCCTCCTGGATATGAATGAGAGGAGAGAAAGGGATGGAAGTCTGTGGTGCAAGTGAGAGATGCCAGAAGGTTGAGAAGAATCCCAGGTGGGAGGAGATGAAGGAGTGGCCTTTGGCTGGACTTTTCTTGTATGGCCATGGACAGACTCATTTTTTCCGGTAACCCAGAGACTGCATTTAGGGGGAGGCAATGTCCTGAAGGCAAGAAAGTGCAGTGAAGCAGTGGTGTGAACAGATGGCTGAGGAGGGTGTGGTGGTGCCCTCTTCTCCAGTGGAGAGGAAGATCTCTGTCTCATGAGGCCCCTCGGCCCCAGGGGATGAAACTGGGGGGGACTGGTGTCCCAAAGCCGAGAGACTGTTGCTGTTTTGGAAGCATCCTTAAAAGGCGAACCCTAAAACAGTTCTGATCCTTGTGCAGCGGTGAGAGCACTGAGCATGGAAGGAAGATGTCATGAGTGCAAATGTTTTTCCAGGCGGTGCCACGAGTGACATGGAAGCACAAGAAGTTTCAACTGTGTTTCCAGGGAAAGTCTATGGTGCAAGGGAAGACTCCTCTCTCCCTGATGGACTGAGAGTTGATTTTTTTGAGGAGTGGTGATGGACTGAAAGTTGATTATCTGAGAGGGGGGAGGCGGAGGAATGTATTTGGAGGGTTTTCATTCTGAGGTTTGTTTTTTCTTATATATTGTAGTTAATAAAGTTTTCTCCCCTTTATTCCTAAGCTGGAGCCTGCTTTGCTCTATTCCTGGTCACATCTCACAGCTTCCACTGGGGAAAGTGTATTTTCATGGGGGCACTGGCATTGTGCCAGCGTCAAACCATGAAAAAAGTTCTTTTTCTTGACTCTTGAGCTTAATAGGCAGAAATTGAATTTAATGGAGCAGACAGGAGGGTAAGTTGGCAGGGAGAGCATAATCACAGTGGATTTGGGGTGTGGAGTGCTGCAGTTTGCAGCAGGACTCACATTCTGGGACCTCGGTTACTCCTTCTGTGCTCAGTACAGACTACTGTAGTATGCTTTATTCTCAAGATACAGCACTTCCTCCCTCTCCTTCTTCACTGAGCATTCTTGTCTATCTCTCACATATTCTCACTCCTCCTTCTGAATGGAATTGTTGAAGTGTTCTTTTTCTCCCCCCTTAACTATGTTATCTCACAGGCGCTACTATCGTTGATGAAGGGCTTGACCTTGTCCAGTGGTGGATCCAGCTGGCATTGGCTCTGTCTGTCATGAGGGAAGCTTCTAGCAGAATTCCCATGGAAGCCACCACTGTAGTAGCACCCCCACCGCCAATACCAAAACCTTGCCATGCAAACTCAGCACACAGTTTTGACAGAAGTCGTTTTAACTACCTGTTTCCTTAGAAAGTTAGGAAGAAGACCTGCTTGCAAGGCCACCCTTGCTCGTTCCACACGCTGCCGCGCTGCAGTTTAGATCAGAAGCCCAAGCCAGCCCACAACCCCACTGTGCTAGGGAACCTGGGGCTGCTGTGGGTTCTGCAAGTCCAGCCTGTTCCAGGGTCTTCCCACCCCAGGGGTCTGGCCTGAGCTAGAGTGCGGTCATCACCAGCAACTGACAGACCTCTGAATCCCTGGGCACCACATATGCAAGACAGATTTCAAGGCAGAAACTAGTGTCTGAAACAGATTAGGGAAGACTTTTAGTTTTGATACTAACCATTTGACTGGAATACTCTGCTATATGTTAAAAGTGAGGAAGTAAATTGCCACAGCAATTAAGTGCTCTCTCTGCTGTAGTATGAGTGAGTGTGCTGTAATGTGACATGAGGCAGGAGTGTGAACCTGGAAAGAAATCCATTCTGTATCCATCCAAGGATTAAAGAAATCATGTGAAAATCTCAGGTTCTTGAGGCAGTGCTAAGGAGTGATAACTGTATCCTTCATTGAAATGGCTTCTATTTGGCCCCATCATTTGGAGATGATGAAAAAGGGGAAATGAAAGGTAAAAGATGAATGGATCTACACAGAACGGTGAGAGTATGCATGAAAAATGATCCTACACAGCATACCAAATATAGCTCTAAAGATCCAGGAGTTAATGAGAGTGTCAGTGGTGGTTAATGCAGTGCTCTGCATGGGATATGAATGAGGCCATACCTTCCCTTGGTGAGGGAAGTGTAATTTCGAATTGTCCCTGATATCAACATGCAACAACTGTGAGCAAATATTGAACTTATAATTGCAATTACTGCATTTTAATTAATGAATAAATTATGTTGCATATAATAGACAGTAAATTGCAAACATTTTGCAACCTTTTAAATGTTAAAAACTGCTATCTGCTAAAAAAAAATTCTGTTTTCTCAAAACCATGAAAAAAACCCAGTACTTTCCTGAAAATGATAATTTAATTTGAAACATGAAATAAGGTAATTGAAAAAAAATCATGATAGACACATTTTCCTCCTGCTTATCTTCTTCCTTTTCTTCAACTCCAAGCTCAGATAGTGACAACAGTAGGGCAATTGGGATTACATAATCTGTTCTGTGCAGAACACTAGAAGTATGAGTTGCATTGCTGAATAATCAGAATTTTTCTAGTAGAATGCCCATTCTGTAGTTTGAGCTAATGCAGTATTCTGAAAATTTAATATCTTTGCAATCATTTTAATATAAAACAGAACAAAGCTGTGCTGAAAGATGCTTACATTTAAATAAATTAGAGCAAAGTAGAAAAATACAGAGGTTGAGATACAGGGTGAATTGTTCACATGAGGTGACTTTATTGAAAAATGGTTCAGAAAATGTTTTATCTCCAAGTTCTTGAGAAATGAAAATCAGAAATAGAGGAAACTAGCTTTTTCACACAGTAAGCAAACCTTTTTAAGGGCAGATCCACCTCATAATCCTTATTTACTGGAGTCTAAACTCTTGTAGACAAATATAAATATTCAGCATGAGAATGTGTGCACAATGCAGATATTCTTTATTCCTTCAGAGCAAGGCCTATTCAATATAGCTTATTGTCAATACAAGATAGCTGTCTGTGTAGAGAAAAGAAAAGAAAAAAACACATTGTCCACTGTAAACTTAACCTCTTGTTCCTAAATGAAGCTTATTCTAATTTGAAATAAGTCTTTCTCTAGTCTTGGCATTGAGATGTTTTCATTCAATAAATATGTATAAACAAGCTCCTTATTACAGATTCCACAAAGACCGTTAATCAGGCCTCTGAATTACAGTTCTAAGAAAATCTTATTTCTTGTGTGTGTTGGGCAGTTTTCGTATTTCCTGTATTTGGTAAAATCTGTAAACAAAACATTCAGGATTTTATTAAATTACTACGACATATAGAGATACAGCAAGTATCCCCTCTGAACATACTCAGCTCTCGAATATACAATGTGTGGCAATATTTTAAAATTAAGGATTCTCTACTTCACTGTGTTTGTTCTGCATGTTGTCAGTGTGCTCTTGAGAGAGAGGTTTGGTATTGCAAAGTTTTAGTAAAGTCAGTGGTCATTTTACACTCTGCAGTATAAACAGCTTGAATGTAGATGAAAAGAAAAGGGGGGTAGGGAGGTGGAGGGTGTTCTTTAGACTATTATTATTCAATCATATAAAAAGGTTGGTATGTCATATTTTGTCATTTGATAATTATTTTGCAATGCTCTTAGCAGACATATTGCTTCCCTAGGTAGTGATTGTCTGAAGATTTCATTACAAACAGGAGCCTTCAGGGAAGAATGTTGCTTAATGAAATTAATCATTATATGGGTTTACTTTTTAATAAGGTACTTTGCAGGAGATTATTTCTAGATGGAATATATTAGTGCAGATATGCTGTTTTGACAGTCAACACACTATATGAGAAAGAGAAGGAGTAGGAGAAAAGAAGGTGGGAGAAAGGGAGGGAAGGAGGAGAGGAGGAAGAGAGGAAGAAAATTAAAAATAGCTCTTCACCATGCCTTTCTCAGGCCTCCTTGACATGTAGTGGGAATCATTTGACCTCAGCAAGCCATCTGGTTGTTGATCATGTGATAGATGGAAGATGACTACACGACTGCAAAAAGGGAAGATTTATGGTTGGTACATTTTTGAGCTGACTTATTGAGCCCCTCAAGTGACAATGCAACTCAGAAAATCAGTAGAGAGGCTGGACTTGATACACAGAAATTGGATTTTAGCTTCTGTTCCCATTTTATCCTTGAGAATTTTTTCTTTTTTCAGAATCAGTGTCATTGTTTCACTTGTCTCTTCAGAGTGCAGGACTTAACCTTCTTTCATTTCTTTTATATTTTTAGTAGTGCACTATCTATTGCGCTTGAGGTTACATGCAATTAGGCAACTTTGAAAACCTTTGTTTCATAAGCAACAAAAAAATTAGGTAATGAATCCAAAATTTTAGATAGTTATAACTGCTTACAACACCTTAAAAACTACTTCTAGTCAAGCTCCAGATCATATATTTCTGATAGATTTTCCTGAAATCTATTTTGCTTTACTTGAAAATATGGTTTGCTTCCTACTCAGTATTTTCTTACCTGTGTTTGAACACAAAGTAATGATTGAAGATTAAAAGAACTGTCTTCCAGTGACCAAGAGTAGCATTATTAAATGGGTAGTATGTCATGGATAAGCATTTGAAACTTTTATAATTGAGAATTTCATCCCTATTTTTCTTTTGATTAACGTTCATGAAGACTTTATATTGTCTCCAGAGTTATCTCTACAGGAAAGAAAATCAGCACATTACCTTGGGCATGAAATTAGAATTGTCCCACAACTCAAGTCTGAGCAATGCTGCAAAAGATCCAAGGATGATGGGGGAGGATGCAGAAGCCCAGGTTTCGGCTTTGTGCATGTCCACTGCCAGGTTAGTTTTCTTCAGGCCACACTGGTAGAGGAAAACATGGCTTCTGCCTCAGTGCTGGAGCAGGAGCTGTCTTTCATGTCAGACAGTCCTGATAGAAAAAGTATGTGGTGGACTGCTCCTCCCTCTCTTTCCATCCATGCATAGCACCTCTCAGACGTAGATTTTTTTTTTTTTTTTTGTTTAATGTGTTTTCAGAATTCACAATACACGACGTTCCGAGGTGAAAAACTGTTATACTCCACCAAAGAGTGCATTATGGATTTAAAATAAAAAATTAGAAATGTTAAAAACAGATAAAGCTTGTGAAAAGGCATGGCATTTTATTTGGTTTTTTTTTCGTTTTGAAGAGAGGCTAAATTCACAGAAATTAGCTAGAGATCTATAAGCCTTTCTTTTTTTTTTTTTTTTTTTTTTTTTTTTTTTTTTTTCCTTTAT
>VXBS01010054.1:184963-206018 GCA_013400255.1 Sitta europaea
TTTTTTCCCTCAGACAAAAAAACAATCTGCAAAGGAAAGGAGGAAAAAGCAATTATTTTTGTGAGCATAAACTATAAACTATCTGATTTGCTAATTTGGACACTAGCTTCACTCTCAAGCTTAGCCAGCCTTTTATAATTTAACAAGTAGCCCTGATAATCTGCTGCATTGTGCACAATCATTTGCCATTTCTAATTAAAATTGATGAACCCCCTGAAACTTCCCCTAGACAAGTGTGGCAAGTTTAGAATACCTTCAGTTGGTTTAACTCTTTGGGACCGCATTTTTAGTTAGTCTCCTTTTATAAAAGAAGCCACAGTATATAGAATACTGTAACAAGCCTGTAAAAATGCCCAGAAAATAGATTTCTTGTGATGATGTGGAAAGAGTGCCTACAGAACTTTTACCATATAAAAAAACATAGTGAAAGCACCATTTTCCCACTAGACACATTAAAGATATTTTGTTCTTATTTGGAAGCAGAGTGTCTGAGAAAAATATTGTCTCATATACAATGTGATCAGTGCTGCTGCTTGGATGGTTGCTTGTCTGTCAAACTCCAAACTCCTACCACAAAATATGGTGGTGCTTGGGCTCTTATAAATGACCTACTTAGTCTTGATAGAGGCAGCACTGGACCACCTCATAAAAAGGTAACGTTTCACACCTTCCCTCCTGCAGAGAGACTGTGTCCTAGTGGTTCAATAAAAGAGTGACTGGAGGGTGACGTACAGCAGTTTGTGCATTAGGAAGCCAGGATCCTTCAAGTTTTTTTTTTTTTTTTTTTTTTTTTTTTCTGTTCAACACTGAATTATTACAGTCCTCTCTTTCATACCTAACGATCATTAAAGCTGGTTGTGTAATTCAACATATAAATAGAAAAATATTTTTTCTATTTCTATGAAAATAGTGCAGGCCTTAATGACTTTTTTTTTTTAATGAAGAAGATGAAATAGTGGAGAAAACATTGCTAATTTATATATGTGCTGTGTACGGTCATGTAAGAGCGTGCGCATTTTTCATATTTCAGGAGATGGATTTTTGCCTGCAGCAATGCAGTGTATTTCTGGAATGTCCTGAGTAAATTCCTGAGACCACGCACAGGGGAAGGGAGACTGAGAGGGAGGAATAAAATGATAAAAAAATGCAGATCCCATGTATTAGGGGACTTCTGGAAATTGATGTTGTTAACATCTTTACAGAGTACTGAAGTAGCTGTTTAGGAGGCATTTGATTCTGGAAGGAAAGCACCTTTTTTATTAATAGTAGGTCTCTTTTGCTGTATGAATACAAGATAGATGATGCTGAAGGTCAAGTCTTAGCCAAGAGACCTAGCAAGTGTTGTAATATGCACACATTCCGTAAGCATCTAGTTTATAACAAAAAGAGAACTGTGTTCTTTGAATGTATGTCTTGAAGGTGGACCAATCAGGAGCTTGGTTCATATACAGAGTTTTACATTCCAGCCTTTAAAGACAGTATAAAAGAGTATTGTCCAGAATGCTTGTGGCTTCTGAAAAGATTTATTTTTCTGTTTTGCACTTGTGCCTTTGCATGTGACAATGAGGTCCAGGGAGAGAGCTGTTTCCTTGAGAACTCAATGACAGAGACATTGGTTCAGAGAGAGGAAGATGGAAATCGACATAAAAGTTTTAAGATTCAGAGAGAAGAAAATCACAAAAATGCAAGAAAAAAAAAAGAAACTACTTTCTGCGACTATTTTCTTTCTCAATGTGTGTGCATTTTCTGTTACAGATGAGTTCAGAAATTTTGAGGGAAAAAATCCTAAACTTCTATTTATTACTTAAATTTGAAACCAATGTTTTTTAAGTTCTTTATAAAAAGAGGGAAGACATAAAAGTCCATAAAAAGTTATAGACTCTTGGATTTCCTAGTGCAATAAAATGAGTCTCTTCTTTTATACCTGTTATTTCTTTAGACTGAGTAATGTACCTGACCTAGTCTATGCTTCCTTGTTTCTGTCTTTGTTGATGAGACACATGAACAGCATTTATTTCCTGGCTTTCCTCTCCTTCTCTCTCTCTTCTCAAATACTTGAATTCATGTACAGCATATTTTGGCTTCATGTATCTTCTTGCATGATGAAGCATCTGCCTGTGGTGCAGAAGCTACTGGCAGTGCCTGTGTTTGCCCCAGAGCACATTACAGATGGTAGTGTCATTGCAGATAATGATAGCCTAATATACTCAGGGTAGCAACAGGGGACAGATGCTGCTTTTGTTCAGTTTTCAGTGGCAGATCCACCCTGCAGACTGGGGTGGAGGGGAGAAAACACCTCCAAAACACAAGCGGAGCTGGCAATTTAGGTAAAGGCCACTGGGTGGGGCAAAAGTGCACATCATTAAAAACAAACAAAAAGAGACAACCAAAACACTCGTGGATGATTTGTTGGAAATAACAGCGCAATCAAAACACGAATTTTTTGCCAGTAGACTCTCAGATATGTAAAATAACAGTTTCTACATATGAAACAATACACATTCTTCATTACTATTATTACTTCCATGGTAATTTACATCAGATTATATGGGACACCATTTCAAGGCATTTTGTCTCTCCAGATACGGATGTGAGTAAATCGCAACCTATAATCTTCCATCATCCCCAGTGTTTTTTCCAGGGGGGATTTACACTCACACATGAAATAAACATTTAAACCCCTACTGTAGAATGACAAAGGCCCTTTCTTCCAGAGATTGCAAGCATCTAAAGTACATGCTGTTTATCTTTTGCCTTTGTGCAGCATAGTCAGATGAGGAAAGCCTTATCAGATAATAATGTTAAGTAGAAATTTAACTACAGTACTATTTTTAAGAGTGTAATATTTTAACAAATTCCATGTGTCCTATTTCTTAGTTTAATAGCTTGAGATAATTTAAAAAAAAAAATCAAAATTTTAATTATTAATATGATTTTAACACAAACCAGCATTTTTTGCAGTAAGCAACACTAATGAGGGAATGGAACTTGGGTTATCTATGTCATCAGTCATCCATGTTCAGCCAGTGTACCAGAAACAGGAGAGAAGCCAGTAGCTAAGTAAAAAAAAAAAAAAAATCACCATGTATGAGATTAACTTCTTGTACATACTTTTACCAGTACTCAGATCTACCGTCTGTTTTCTGCCATAATGTAATTGCTCTGCTGAAGGTCCTTGAAGAGATTTCTTCCCATAGCCCTGCTATCTTTTTCATATTTTTCTCTGTTCGCTTGATTTCAGCCAACCTCTAAAATTTGAAGACATCAGGAAGTATTATAGACTTTTCTAAGAATTTTTTTCCCAGATGTATTCCTGAAGAATGGTCAGAAAACAAATAACAAAAGAATCTTTGGTAAAAAAAATCTTTGTATCACTACTGCCATTTTCTAAATTAGCCAAAAGAACTGTTCTGTGTGTAGATATTGAAGCACTAACTCCAAGACAGAATATTGCCCTTTCTATTTAGAGAAGGCCATAAAAACGAATTTATTTTTTCCTTTTCATCTCCCTACATTTTCATGACTGTATCCATCTATAACTCTAGAAGACCTCTCACATTTATGAACTTGGTTACTGTTATCACTTGTGTCATAGGGTCAGTGGACAGGACAGTACCAATTTCTGCAGGGAGAAAAGAACACCATCTCTTATTTTTAGCAAAATGACTGAAGCAAGGTGATAAAAGCCATTATACTTCCTCAGTCATTTAACGCAGTGGCTGGCACGGTTTTTCATTGACCTTACATCTTTATACAAACATTGCCATTAGAACTACTTCCTGTGAGTAAAGCAACCATCTTCTGGGGCTGCAAGTCCTCCTGCTCCTGGAGAGAACCATTTCACTTGATTAATTTTAGAGACTAGGTTTACTAAGGCTGACTGTCTGGACTTATTCCTACTTGCAGTGCTTGGCCTATAATCAAACTGTTGCTTTCAGCCCATTTCCTGTTCATCAGGCATACCAATCAGCAAAAACCATTAGAACAGGTGTCACTATCTTTAAGTGGCTTTAAGAGAGAAGATACCAAAGAGCTGAACTACCTTGCAGAAATTCCCAGATGTGAAAGGGTCTAATGCACACCACTTTCTCAAGGTTCCCAGCCTGTGTATAAATGAATTTCATTGTCAACTGCTGCCAGATTTGCATTTTTCAAAATTTTAAAAAATAACTCGAGGAAAAGCAAGCATAGTAACAGATAACAGTACTTAAACTACTTAGTCTGCTTCAGAGAATATCAGCAGGTCAAACAAAAAGCCTCTGATAATATCTAAGAATACCTTTTAATTGTCCTGTTGCAGTGGGGCTAAACATAGAAACTGAAAAATTAATCTCAACAGTTTATGAAGTTTTACAGAGAGGGCATTTATTGAAATGTGAAGGCACTACCCCTGGTTTGCTAAGTGTATAGTAAACCTGTATATCGGATATTGAACTCATAACTTCTGTCCTATGACATCAAGATCATCTTTCCACTGTGCCTTGCATTGCAAAGCTAAGATAGTAGTGCTTTGTAATAATGTCATTACCAATAGTACTTATTATTTAAAAGGTTACCCAGTGTTGTAGTACAACTGCCGATCAAGCTGTATCTGCTTATACCAGAACTGAATTTGTTTTGTAAGGTGTTAGAGAATTTGAAACATTTCACATATGCAGGCAACCATGACCAAATAAAAGTAAGGAGACTGAAATACAAGTTTTGAGTTTTCCTCCAGATAACTCTCCTATCCTCTACTACAGAGCAAAGCAGAGTCTTTCAAATTATTTCATTTTGAGGGCCTACTATTAGCTTGAGCATCCTCTTTTAGCTTGAGCATCCTCTAATTAGGTCTTCCAAGGTGTCTTCTTCCAAGCATTGAAAAGTTACTTCCACTCTTCCAAAAATGAGTCCCAGTCTAAAGAGGTTGTAGCTTTCCAGTCTGCACAGAGAGTACACTGCAGATTTCTGTTTATATTTATACCTCCTGAATTTCTATCCTTGTCTTTGACCACAGAGAAACTCTTCTTTTTCGTAATTGTGTTGGGAATTAAATGTGGCAATACATTCAATGTGAGTTCCACAGTCAATAAACAATTATCAATAGCAACTTGAAATATTCATTTAGGGCCTAAAGTAAATTTAATAAAAAATGCATAAAAGTTAATTAACATAAAACACCCGAATGCAAAATGAATTAAATAAACTAAAATAAAGTTCATGTTTTAATCAGCAAAGCCTTGTTGCTTAACAGCTCCTCCAGGCTTAATGTTCAGTTTAGTTTCTGGATCACACTCTTTCAAATTGCTCCACAGAGACATAAATCTGATTGCAGCTACTGTATACTCTTGTGAGAGTGAGTACATGCGTATATTTCTGAGTGGGAATGTGAAATATAATGTGCTGGTGCATTGCATGTGAATTAGTTTTTTCTGTATTAGGGAAAATACATTGTAGTATACTTCTCTTAAAGAATGCTGACAAATATTTTCAGCTTTCCTTTGTTTGGAGTGATACCAGGGAAATTCAAGAATTACGTTGGACTCAATTAGATCGTATGAAAGCAGAATAACATTGATTTCACTGGAATTTTCCAGAATAGACATCAATGTGTTTGAAATCTTATGTTAGCACAGCGTTCCCTCCTTTGGCGTGCCTTCACTACAGTATTTTTCTTTCTTAAGGCAAAATAAAAAAAAAACATTTCACAATCTGTTAATCCATAGATCTAGGACACGTGTGTCTCAAAATAATGTCCAAACTTACACTTAAACCCATGCAACTAGAAAAGTTGTCTGGATTATGCCACATGTGTTAGCCTGCTCTGATCCACCATGGCTCGTCATGCAATCCTCCGAACACAATGAGTGAAAATGCAGCCCGAGTTATCTTTTTCTCCTCTGCTTTCTTACTAAGGTTCAGTAAGACCAACAACCAGTTCAGTTAAGACAACTTGACCACAACATGATCTGAACAACAAGGCTACTGTTGTTTTACAGCATACAGCAACTAAGCAATCAATGCACTAGCTAGACATTTCTTGTATCTAAAGTAAGTGGGAACTCCCTGTAGATACCCTCTGGCCCTCCTGGGACCCTTCCCTAGCTTCTGTGTCTCTGTCTGAGAAAATGAAGAGAGAAATGTTGCGTGCTATTAGATATGATGCTGGGTCCAGGATGTATCAGACAAGTATTTTTTGTATGCTCAAAGACACGTCTAAATTTTCCTGACAAACATAAAAATCCCCATAAGTTTTGTTAATAACTACATGAAAATCTACTTGCATGGTCCCCTATCTTATGTGTATATTAATAATCTATTCCATTGTCCAGCATATATCTCCTAAGAACTTCTAGCATATAATCAGAGATTTGTTTTCCTAAATTTCTTCACCTGTAAGACCAGAATGGTGTTATTCTGTATTGCAAAGATTGTGAAATAAAAGTATGAGGAAGCACTATTTGAGCCTCAGGTAGAAAATTTCACACAAGTGGAAAGAATCTTTTTTATTTTCTGAAGTCTATAAATGACTCTGCAGCTCAGAGAAGGCTTGTGAAAAGCAATTATTTGTGGCAAAATAGTTTGCATGCTCCTACATAAGACAAGCAAGTTCTGTTGAGAAAATTGTGTTATTCAAGTACAGCTAATTGAATTCTAGAAATTTTTATGTGGGAGGAATTACTGAAAGTAATCATGTTAATATTCATCATTAATATTAAGCACTACTTGTTGGGATTTTTAAAGCAGTACTGATTTTCAAGTGTCTTGTAAAATAACTAAAGATCACTATTAAAGAGAGTCCCCTCTGACAAGCCTGTGGCCACTGTAAAAGAATGCTTGTGAAAGAAGCCATCTATTAAGATGACTTAGAGAGTCACTGCATGAAATTGCTAGGGTTAATCACATATTCAATAGGAAATATTTTTAAGGGCAAAATGTAACATGTTTGACAGCCCAGAAAAGACAAACCCTCACATACATTCTTGATTTAAAACAAACTTGCTAAAATACAAAATTTTGATGAAGGACATTTCTAGGTTGAAATTCTTTCTCTGGAATTAAGGATTGTGTTCATACCTCAATCCTAGAACCCACACAGTAAAACTGATTTGATTTTGATGATGTGGAGGAAGTTTCTCAGTCTTCTTCAGATATTATTTCCTAAAACTTTTATTTGTTAAAACTTTAAAAAAACATAAGACCTAAATGGTAGCCAAGCTGGTCTAAAGGCATCACAAATCAGAGGAACATCATGAACTTCTGAAATAACTCTTGAAACACAGTTGGTCTTTCCCTGCTGCAGAGGGTTCACCCTGGCTGAATGCTGGGCACCCACTAAAGCTTTTCTATCACTCTCCTCTTTCTAAGTGGGGTGAGGAGAGGAAATTTAAGAAGGGGTTTATAGACTGAGATAAGAACTAGGAGAAATCACTCACCAAATACCCTCACAGGCAAACAGACTTGAATTAGAGATATTATTTGAATTTATTACTAACAAAATCAGAGCAGGATAATGAGAAGTAAAATAAAACCTTAAGGTGTTTACCTTTCCCCCACCCCACCTTCCTTCCCAGCTCTACCACCTCCCCCAGGCAATGCAGGGAGACAGGGAATTGGAGCTATAGTCAGTTCAAGACACATGGTTTCTGCCTCTGCTCAGGGAGAGGATGAGGATCTGCATGAGGAATCTTTCGGCATGGTGTCCCTCTATAAATTCCAAGATGAGTTTATCCCATAGGCAACTGCTTTCCATGAACTGATGCAATGTAGATCACTCTTCCACTGGGTCCAGTCCCTCAGGCACAGGCTGCTCCACTGTGTGTTTCCCACTGTATCACAATTACTACCAGGAAACCTGATCTAGTGTGGGCTTTTCTGTCCACAGGTCTGCAGGTCCCTGCCAGACGCCTGCTCCAGCACGGGTCCACAGCCTCCCCTCAGGCTTCCACTGCTCCAGAGTGGTGTCCTTCAGGGGCAGCAGGCAGATCTCTGCAATCCCATGGCACTCCAGGGGTTGCAGTGGCTCAGCTGTTTACCATGATCTGTCCCACAGGCTGCAGAGGAATCTCAGCTCCAGCTGCACGGGAATCTGAGCTCCTGCCCTTCTTTTTCCACTGACCTTGATGTTTACAGAATTGTTCCTTTCACATATCCTTACTCAGTTCTTCTATGGCCACAGTTAGATCTGCAGAATAACTTTTTATTCTTTTCTTTTTCTTAACTATGTTATCACAGAGGCATTACCACTATTTCTAATTGTCCCAGTCTTGGCCAGTAGCACTTCCATCTTGGAGCCAGCTGACATTGTCCCTGCAGGACATGGAGAAAGCTTGTGGCAGCTTCTCACAGATGTTGCCCTGTAGCTCCCCCACTACCAAAACCTGTCTATGTAAACCCAATACACCTGTCTTGTGCCCAGTGATGCAACGTCTCTTTTGATGGCATAGTTAAAACTAAAGCAAGTAATATTCTACCCAAGCTAATATTTCTTGGGGAGATTTCAGTGACACTTTTTTTTTTTTTTTTGGTGGTGGGTGTTTCCCCCTTTTACACTTCTTTTTGTTGCTATTTATATTTCACATAAGCAAGGGTGGTCCTGGTTAATGTGTCCATGAAATTGTGGCATGGGCTTTAAATCTATTTCATAGTCATTTAGATGCACTTTAAAAGAGCAAGAATATCAGCCCTATATACCTTGTGCTTTCTCTCCTCTGAGTTCAGCTACAGGGCAAGCTGCTGCAAAGAAAATGTTTCTGCAGATTTGTCAGCAGAATGCCCCTAAATCAACATGAAATAGAGGTCAAAACAAAAGTGGAGGGCAAATCAGTTATTGAGCAATCTCTAAAGAAAACCAAGGCCAGGTTAAATGCAGCTTATGTAATTCTTTTCAGAGGGGATTCAATAAAATTATGTAGCTGAAATACTGATTCTCAGGCTCAAGCAAATGAGAGCTGAGAGGAGAATACATTTTATTGGTATCAATCTTCAGTGCTGTGCCACAGACAACTGACCCCATGGATGACTTGAAACACAGGTCTATTAATCATTGGATCCTTCAGTTCCTGTGGTTCCTTACCTGGGATCTCTGCCCAGAATAACATTTTACATTTCAGGGGGTTGTTGATCAGTTATACAAACAACTACCCAGAGTGAAGTGGATGGTCTCTCTAGACAAGAAAGAGAGACTAATATTCAAAAATAGAAAAATAAATTTGAAACATTGAATATCTAAATTTAGATGCTCTACAATTAAAAACAGTAACATTTTAAGATTAAAAGATTTTGCATTAATTGTGTGTTTCAACATACAAATTGCATAACAATCATTCACTTGAGAAGCTATATGTGCAGACTAGTGAGTGCACTTAGCTGTCTCTGTGGTGAGTAAAAAACAACATGAACCCCATTTAACAAAAATCATCTGACTCCATCTTTATCCAAAAACTGACCCCCTTTATATACCTCCTTGAACAGGCCCTCTCATTGGTCAGAAGAGTGCCATCTTCATCCCATAGGCCAACACTGAAAGACATAGAGAAAGCCATTCCCACAGAAAGGAATCCAAAGCATTACACTTGTTACAACAGCACTCACAATGTTTATGTCAAGCCTGTGAGAACCAGGTCTTTCTAAACCACAACATCACTAATAAACTGAGCTTAGAAATCTCAGACCTAGGAAACCCAGACTACACTTAGATATATATATAATGTATTGCAATTTAACCCTTTTACACTCATTTTAATAGGCTTTATGTTGATTCAGCATCCACATTAATTCTAAATTGTAGCATTATTGATTTAACTTGAAACATCCAAGCAGATCAGTTTGACACATTTTTTTCTTCTAAACTAAGTAAGTTGACTTGAAAAGTGACTCTATATTTTGGTTTCTGATTATATTTTAGAACTACTGGTGATGAACCAAGCAACTGACTGAATTTTACATATTCTTACACTTCTAATTTTCAATGTGTATTTGCATTCCAGACTTTGATGGCAAAGTCTGCAATGTATTCCCCAGATGTATTGGTAGAATGAAAGACGTATTTTTTTTTAAGAAATGAAGTATCATCTACATCTTCATGAACCTGTAAATCTTACAGTATTGACATACTTACTATCAACAAGCTCATCTAAGTATGAAGAGCGTTCCTAGGAACATAGTTATGTTTGGGTTTAACACATCAATCCAGTGTTCCACATGGTTAAAATTAGTTTCAGAAATCATGATTGTAGCACACATTTGCAGCTGCAGTGTTGTAATGCTCATTCCAGCCAGCCATAAGGCTGAGGTCCATGTATTCACAGTTTACAATGAGTATTACTTTATATCCAGTGAATTAAAAATTTACTGTAGATATTAAAGGACTTTATTTCTACTTAATAAATAGAGAATCTTTCCTTCAGATTACCTTTTATTTCTTTCTTTTTTTTAAATAAATTTTTTCTACTTATAAACACATTTATTTTGGCTGTTTGTATACTGCATTATAATATTCTTTTATCTTTTAAAGATAGTACTATGCATTTTCACTCAAAGTTTCTTCATTTCACATTACAGTAAAATAGATAAATGCTTTAATTGTCTTTTATACATTTCAGTATCTGATAGATGACTATGATTTTTGAAAGTATAGAGGACATTTGATATCCATTTCAATACCTTCATGCCAGTAAGAAAGTAGTAACCTCACCAAAAATCAGGGTTTTTTCATCATTTCTTTTATTCATTTGAGAATAAATGCTCTTTTAAAACATATTTTATTTTGAAAGGCATTGTAACAAGCAGTAGTGGAATGTCTTTTGCCATATTCTCTCTAGTTACAGATCATGCCTGGGACAAAGTGACTCTGTGTGGCTGTGATATTTCTTAAGAATAAATTTAATTTATGAGTTCTTTGGGCCTTTTTCTGTGTTAAGACTAAACATAAAAAAACTAGAAAAATATTGTTTAGGTTTTTCAAGGGGAATAATTTTATTAATTGAAAGTAGCAATTGAAGTTAAAAAACTCTAAAAATATTTTCTCCTCTACTTCATACAGATAAGTTTTCTTAATCTCTCTCTATATAAAGATGTCAGCATGTCATAAATATTACTTGGGTGACCAAAGCTAAATTCAGAATTTACTTTCAGGAAAAGAAACCCCAAGCTCACTCTAAATGTATTTAATTGGATATGCAAGTTTTCATGGCTTATGACTTATATTTCAAGACTCTTAAGAGACTTCAGCATAATTGAAGTATGACTTACTCTTGTTCTTCTCTTATATATTTCTTCTGTTAAATTATGGTGCACTTTTCACTTAATTTCCTCTGCACTTTTTTTTTTTTTTTCAAAATGTAAGGACTGCTGTTGGACCAAATATTTGAACCTCTAAGGGCTAAATGTATTTGGATGAGAATCTGTAGCAGACTTCGGCAGTTAATCTGTGAGTGTTTTCACTGTGTCTGATGAGAAGGTCAGTAGGTCGGTTAACCTGTATAACCCTCAGATATTCTATAGTGGCAAAATTCTAAAGTGACAAATTTTCTTAGTTTCATATTGTTACATCAGAGTAGCTGATCTATTAATTAACATAATATTTCATATACCTTTTACTGTAGGGTCTTTTATGCCTCTTAAAGTGGACTTTCTCTATAAATCTGTCATTTGAAACAACATTCAAACATTTTTGTATATCTTAGGTAAGAGCACAAAATGGTTTGAAGGCTTCTAAGCTGGTAAATAGTTACAACCCCTTTGAAATTGCCTCCTAATAGAAAAGCACCCAAATTATACTTTCAGTCTAGTCAAGTTGAGAACAATGTTTTACTCTGAACTGAAAATAGCAAAAGAGGTCCAAAACTGCATTTCAAGTGTTTTAAGAAGTCTGTTCTCTCAGGGTGACTTATTCTCACATTATCCTTCAGCTTGTTGTGGGGTTATGCTTTGTTTGGGGCTATTTTGATTTTTTGTTCTTTTTACTTGAACAATACGAAATAAAGTGTCATAAGGTATATCATAAGGTACTTCATAAGGTATGGAGGGAAGTCAAAATATACTGAATGTCAATTAAATGGAAAGGAAGTGCTTCTTGGTTCTTTTGTGGTATCCAACTCAGTGACATATTTTCAAGCCTATGTAGCCTGGCGAAGTTGAGGAATAGTACTTAATAGAACACTTTGACTTGGGAAGAAATCTGCATACTGAATCTTCACTGCATGGCTAATAAAATTCTTTTTGACTTCAGTAAAAGTTTTGTCTAAGTAGTGAAGGAACTATTCATAATTATATATATATATATGTGTATACACACATGTGCACACACACATAGATACAAAACTATACATACAGAAACATAGGATTAGGCAAATCTCAAAATAAGATTAATAAAAAGGAAGAAGGATAATGATAAAAATTTTAAATAATATGACTGTCAGATTTTGGAACTGATGAGAGCACCATTTTGGCTGCCAAGTAAGAACTATATTTAAATTCAACACAAGTGAAATGCTTTTATTTTAAGATGGTGGTTTAATCCCATCAAAAAGGAAGGTGAAGACATCAAAAAGTTTCTAAAGTAAATTATTAGCCTTTTTTCTTGTCTGTTCAAATAAAATAGCTAATGGTAATTCACAAACAAAAAATAATATTAGTGTATACTCTATTAAGTATTAATTAATTCATGCTTACAAAGTGCTTGGAGGAAGCATGGAGTTACATAAAACAAGACTTATTTTTGCCATAATATCATGCAACTCTAGCTGTTCTCCACTTTCACAATACATCATTTATAACTGTTAAGTAATAGATACAGCCTTCCATCTTGGGTAAAACTTGTGTGAAAGTCCACATCATTGAATTGTTCTAGGAAGGTAAAGACGGGACTTGGTTTTCACACTATGTACACTAAGAAGTGTTTCTGCAAAATTGTGACTCATTCTGTGACTACCTTATGCTATTATTACACAGGAATTGTGATATTGATTCAGATCCAAAGCCTATCCTGAGCATCACTGTCTTGAAATCACTGTCTGAAAAAGTGGCCAGTGTCAGATGCTTTGAAGACCTGGAGCCCTCTCCACAGGCACTTCATATCACATAATCTGCCTCCATTTTTGATTTTTTTTTTTTTTGGTTGCAATCAGAGATTCAGTCCTGAATCATGAAGCACTTCAATATGTCTCTATGTACAAAAATATAGCACTTTATGTATTGTGTGCAAAAAAAGCGAAGTTCTCCAAGTAGATGTGGGTGAAGAAAGATTTTTGGCAGTTGTACAAGGAAGCAGTTGAGTGAACCAGTGGGCTGGCCTAACTCTTACAAGGGTTTCTCAAAGTAAAATGCTCTGTGTAAACTCCAACCCTTAGCTCCTTTTCATCTCCTAAAACCTTCATTACCTCTGTTATCCATGATCTCATTTTCAGTCAACTATTTTGCATCCATGTTCTGATTCTATTTCTCTGATATTTTCTTTCTCTGTCAGGTGATTAGAGTGCAGTGTAACTTTGGGTATATGCTAATCCTCTCATCCATAAATCATTTCTTTATTCTGGGTTTAAAACTAAATCAGGATCAAAACTCTTCATAGTCTCTTGGTTTGTCTTTCATTTGGATAATTGTTGATAGACCTTAAAGACGCTGGCAAAAGACTAGAATGACACTGCAGAAGCAGGAGTGAGTTAAGTCCCTTCTTAGTGAAAATATGCCTGAAGATGATACTAAATCCTTGATTACATTCTTAATTTGTTAGCATTCCAGTCTATATTCACTGTATCTCTTATCAGATACAAAAAAAAAAAAGAAGGAGGAGAGCAGATCCCTGTGCAGTAAAAAGCTTTTTACTTTTTAAAGAAGTTCCTTACCTTAGGCACCTAACTTCATTAGGCGACCACCTGCAGTTTGTGGCCTCAAGGACCAAACAGAGTGAGGCTTGTGAACTAAACTGAGATAATGAGTTATCACACTGCAGCCAGTGTGGCATTCCAAGGATCACGCAGCCCTTGAGCATGCCTGTATGCTAATGGGCACCAGAGGTCCTGGTTAGCAAATAGTCACCACTGAAGAGATGCCATGGAGGACTAAAAAAGGATAAAATGGACATAATTTGCCCTGAAGTGTTCCTATGGATCCATTGTGGGCAAAATCTCTGGACCGCTGTCTAGTCTTCTTGACAGTCCTGGAATTGCCAACACGCCAAATGTAGGTACGGCAGGTAAACAAGTAATTAGTGAGTTGATCACCTGCATGCCAGTTGTCATCAGTGGAGTTCTCTTCAGAGAAAGAAGCCACTTCAGAGCTGAGCACTTCTCTTCAGTTTTCATCAGCTGTATTCAGGCAGAAAAAAGAAACTCCATGCTAATCTTGAAATTTCCTTTTTAATTCTTTCTTCCAGATAACTAGTCAAGAACAAAACTAAAATTCATGGTATCCTTTGGATGTTGAAGATCATTTTATACCACTTAAAAAGGAAAGAAGGAAGTTTTGAAATAATGTTTTATTTTTTCTTTAATTTATAAGGATACTGGAGAGCAATGAGTGCGATTTTGTGCAAATAAGATTTGCTCTGGCACTGCTGTGTAAAAACAATCACTCACTTCTGGGTTGTGAGCTGGAATACATTCCTACTCTGTGTTCAGTCTCCTAATTAGTTTTTAATCCATGACATGACTGTGCATCATCCCCTCTCATTGCTTAATATCCTCAAAAGAAAAAATCTTTCAAAAGTCTCTTGAAATTCTAAATCAGTTATATTGCCTGCTTCTATTATGTATTTTGTTAACTATCCCAAGTAGTACTAACCCTTTAAGAATGTAAAAACCTCTGCAACAATAAGCTTTGTAGTTTTTTCCCTTTTCATGTTGTACTCATCAGAGACTCTTACAGACCTTTGGTCATTGCTACCAATTAGGAGGCATACACATACAGAAACTCAGATCTGTGTGAGTCTTGCCTGTTCTTTCAGTATTCAAAGTGCCTGGAGCACAACTAATATGATATGGATGGTACCTTTATTAAAACATGGCATAGTAATAACCATCCATAAATTCTCTCTAATGAGGAGGTCTTTAAAATTTCTTTTCTTTAGTAGCTTATCTGCTTAAATTCTGAGGGCTTGAGTATTTGGGATTTAGGCTATATTCTGCTGAAGCATATATACTCGCAAGTGTAAATATGAATCACGTTTTGTATGTCACCAAAACAATGCACACACCTGAATACTGAGCCCTGTACCCTCAAAATGCATGGATGGGAACTGATATTATTTCTTAAAATAGGGTGTGCTATCCAGAAAGGGCAGTCACAAGCCCTTGCACACTCCCTGTTATTTTATTTTCTTTTATGTACAAGAAGAAACTGTATAGTAGCCCAAATGAGAATTTGCTTCTATGAAATATAAATCTAATATATTTCTATACCCTGGTGCCAATCTTATTAAAGCCTGTATCACATCAGACTGACAACTGGCAAATGCCCATACCCTTCTACTGTTCTCCTCAGCAGTGTTTGACACTGTCAGTCATACATTCTTGCTTACATGCTGTATAAATCTGGTAAGTGTAGGCAGACATGACTCTGATCTTTCTTGTCAGATTAATCCCAGAAGGCTCCGTTTCCATCTCCAGAACTTGCCACTGAAGACCTTGGTAAGGTTCAATTCCTTTCCATTTCTTAGTTGACATCTGTACGTCAGGAAACTATGACTTTGCAGAGGCTTGGAAAAAGACCATAAGAGAAAACCAGAAGAGCATATACCCAACTAGAAGAATGGGATCAAATTCAGGTAATAAAACAGCAAATATGCCCATATACCTTCTACATTAAGATTCACAAAGAAGGAATCTTTAAAAGTTTCTGAAGGGAACTAAAAGTGTAAGTTTAATTTGCTTGCTTTTGCCCTCTCGTCCTTACTCTTTGTTCTGCATAGTTACATATGGATTCATGCTGTGAAGTTGATCAGGAAAGCAATATATGTTAAACAAAATTAATTGAAAACTTCTCTTCTTTTATTGCTTGATTTAACTTGAATCATTGAATTGATCTATTTTGCAATGTAGACTCATTCTCTGTTCAGCTGGGGTGGCATCACATACGTGAGTGCCAGTGCCAGCAGAAAGAAGGAAGGGGAAGAGGAATGTCTTGGCTGGCTTTGTTGTCAGCATCATGGAAAAACACAATTCCGCCCTTTACCTAGATGAAAAACACACATTACAATTGGGAATGAGTTTTCAGATGCAGCTATTCAAAGCTCATATACTCATTATATGCAATGCCTTAAAGAAAAGAACGTTTTAAGAAGTGCTATGAAGATTTCATGATGTGTATATTTACTTACTTAATGTTTTTAAATAAAAAAGTAAATTTTCTGTTGAAGATACAACTCCTCCTGGTCTTCTGTCAAAACTTTTCTTTGAACATGCTGCTCTTCTGTTTTTTCTATTTTTCTATGTAACAACGGTGACAAGTAGTAGGAAGAAATCTTAATAAAGGAAGATTGAGATGTACATCATTTTTTTTGTCCATAATTCAAGGAGTTAAAAGATATTTTTGATTTTAGTTTTGTTTTGTGAAGTCCTGTATCACATATTCTAGTGCACTACTTGGACAATTTTCTACATCACAACTATTCTGAGTTAAAATGCAGGTTTTTTGCATATATTTTCCTTTAAGTTCTGTTACTATACGTACTAATTAAGTAAATAATAAGATCTTTCTTCCTCATCTTACTAAGCTACCTCTTGGATAACTCTACTTCAAAGGCCCTGTGTGATGTGCAGCCGCTCCATCTAAATGCAGAGAGCCAGACTAAATGCTGTAATTCCTAATTTCGCCTGATCTTAAATCCACAGTTTTATGAATTAACACTGGCACTCATTTTTTTTTAACCAGTCTGGTAAAATTACCTATCTATCTGTAGAGATTTTGCTTTCCTTTCAGAGGCATCAAAGCGTGCTTCCTTTTGAAGTGGTAAGTGCCTGGTATCGTGCCTTAATGCAGTACTATATTGTCTTTTCAGCTTCAGACTCAAAAAGCTGCTGGCCTGATCGTCCACACAGCAGAAAATACTGTGGCTGAAGCAATTAATGCAGGAACTTGCCTGCACCAGGGAAAGGGGGAGGGTTTTGCCTTCATCTTTCCCTGCCAGTGCCGGCTCTGTGCTATTATCTCTTTTCATAGATGAAAAAGAATTTAAAAAGAGGTAAATACCAAACCTTTATTTTTTCTCTGTTTTGTTGTTTGGATTTCTTTTTCTTTGGATTTTTTTGGGGTTTTTTTTTTGGGGGGGTGGGGTGGGGTGGATTTTTGTTTGTTTGTTTGGGGGTTTTTTTTTGTTGTTGTTTTTTCCCTTGGATAACAACTATGTAGCTACTTCCAATCACTGAAACATGTTTATAAATATGGTAGGAAATAGTCCTGTTGATTATTCTTCTCTTTAAAGTGATCATAGAAATAGTTTGCATTCAATGTTTTAAACAATATTGTGAGGGGGATGATGATGCAGCTGACCCTGAATCCCACTATGCCAAGAATATTCTGCCAGGGGTTAAACAGCAAGCCATTCCCAAGGCCTAACTGTCAGTATTACCATTTTAAATGTCCCCCAATTAAATAATTAGGTGTAACTTAATAAATGTTTGAACACCACTTTCTTCCCTCTTCTTTCAGTCCAGCTGTCTTGTAGTTTATGTCACTATGGCCCACTTTTCAGCAAGAGCATGTCTTAATATTGACTGTATCAAATTAATCCTATGGTTTATTGTGAGCATCCCCAGTTGGTCCTGTTCTAAGGCTTTCCCTCCCTTTCTGGTGAAAAGCACTTGTCCTGTGGCCCTGCTGGTGGCCTGAATCACCTCAATTTGTTCTAGCAATCAGAGGCAGCTGCTCCTGGTGAAAGGAGTGTGGACCACTGAACAGAGCACTAGGACTGACCTCAGGCTGAATGCAAACGGTTCAGCCTTTTCGGCGAGGCCAGTCGAGCATGTGCAAACAGATTTGCTGAAGTACAAAATGGTCCAGTGATTTAATGCAAGTTTTCTTCTCCCTTTCTCTCTTTTTCCCTTTCAGAAATGAAGCAGGATAGAGGATAGCCTGGGTACAATCTTAGCAACATCTGTTGCCTTTCACTAGGGTCTTGGCCAAGGCCAATAGCTATTCAAAGAGCTACTGACACTTTACTGAAAGAGAAGAAAGACTTAAATAGAGAAGTGTTTGGACATGTTTCCCAACACATACAGTTGGGTCTTTTTGTGGGTCAGAATGCTTTTGGAGAAATACTTCTCAACTCCCTCCCCCATTCTCCCCTTTTCTGGTGAAAGTGTCAGAAAACAAATCTTCAGCAGATTACAGAGCTCAGTGAGCTTACAACACTGAAGAACAGTTAAATTTTCCTTTATTTGTTTTTATTGTCTGAACTAAAGTGTGTTTGATGACTAAAATCTTAACCACAGTTAGTAAGAAGTGTAAAGGAATTTATGCTTAAGATTGATTCACATCTGTTACTTTCTAATTTCCACATCAGTTTATCTTTTAAAGTAACTAGTAATAGCAGTGAAATAAATGCAGCGTTTTAGCACTATTGAGATGACTGATATTGTATGAAGATATATTTCACAAAGTTATTTCTTGTGTTTGTTTTCCTGTGTGCTGTCTCCCCCTCCCCCATAAACATTAATTTCATCCAGCACTTAGGAAGAGGCAGTTACCTGTTTCTCTCTCCCTTTTTTCCTCACATAGCTTTTCACAGGCAATTTTGCTCTGTCCAACCATGACATGCCTTCATAAAAATGACAGATGAAGCAGCTGAGTAACTGGTGGGTATATTATCCTCCTGCAGGCATCTGCTGCTCAAAAGGCACCTATTCTTTTGTTGGCCTTGAGACAGAGGATGTATATTGCATCCCCTACATGAAGTCATTCTTATCAGCCTTCCTCTATTTTGAGGATAATCACAATAAATTAAATAAAAACTATTCAGAGGAAGTCTCATAGAGTTATTCAATTACATATATTTGCAGTGAAGCTTGATATAAGTACGTGTCTGTAGACACAAAAGATATTGCTAGAATCCTCAAGGAGAAATCCTGTGGAGCTCCCAGTTTTACTGAATTTTGTTTTGATCAGGCCATGCTTATTAAATTCAAAGCAGGATAAATATCTATGGATTCACACAAGCTTCATGACATGGTATGTCTTAGTGTAGCTGACTCGTGTGTATTATACTCATGTGTGTAGTAAATAATTAGTATATATCTGTATGGTAGCACTCACACTGAGAAAAAGGTGCCTGTGCTCTGTCTCCCATGACTGACCTAAAAAACCCCTTGTCCCAGAAAGTTCCCAACAGATATATATATTACAAACTTCAGTGACTCAGAGGAAAACAAAAGCAGTACTTTTGAAAAAGCAGGGCTTGCAGAGCTGGTAACACCAAGGTCAGTGTTGCTGAATGACTAGGCACAGCATCCCAGCGGCCAGCATTGATGTCTCCAAAGGCCAGATTGGCGTAAATATGATAAAAGAGTGAAGGGGATTGAATGAATTACTTTTGGTGCTAGGGCATTATTAACCTGCTAAGTGTGGGAGGAAGCAAGTTCCACAGAACTGCTATTTTCTTTCATCTGCCCTTGGCGCTTTTTTTCCCTTATACACACAGCCATGGGTAAAAGTAGAAGGAAATTAAGGATTGATCAAGCTCTGGTTTTATCCTTGCAGACAACCACTGGTGTAATTCTTTGGGATTTGCATCTTCATCTTCACCATTTTGGACTTGCAAAGATTTCTACCACCTTCTACAGGAGAGGTACAAAATGTTGTGCTTCATATTCTGAGCTAGTTTTCAAACCAATAATAACAGGTTTTTCATAAAATTTAGTTTTGTCTCACTGACTAAACAATGTTTTCCCACTGATTTTAATAAATGCAGAACCTATCCCAAGGAAAGGTAGAAGCTGGAGAGGATTAAGGGATTTATAAGGTTTTTAATATTTTAGTTATTAAAGTAATGTCTAAGTCATCATTCCTAAGGAATAAAAGGTTTGATGGATACATTAGCTGGTTGGAAAATTGACATGTGAAATTATGTCTCCTTCAGCACTAACACCAAATAATTTTGAGAGTGGGCAGTTCAGGATGATGAAGATAATGACTTTTTTTTTTCCTAACTTGCTTAGAAGACATTTCCATCTGCTTCTTATACGACTGCTTACATGCTGGTGTAGAATTCTTCCTACATATATATTCAGGTATAGGAGATTATCATGTCATTTAACATCCAGACTTGAAAAGTTGGATTGCTTGAAGGGGAAAAGGAAGGGTCATCAGCACGCTCCTTGCTTTTAGTGTTTCTTGTGTTTATAATATCCTACATTTTGAAAATATGTTTTGGGGTTTTGGGGGACTTTTTGCCTTGTTTTTGTTCTTCAGTTTTGGGAGAATTTTTCTGAAAGAGAGAGTGCTTATCCAATTTTTGCTGTGGTCAGGGGAAAAACCTACAAATAATAATAAAAAATTTGCTTACTTAGCTAAAGTTTTCACACAGGGAGGTTATGAGCATCTTGAATGCCAGCTATGATGCAGAAGTATACATAATTCAGGCCATTTATTCAGAAAATGCTTCTAAAATTGCAGCTGTAATCGCCGATTTTGTTTGTGCAAGTGTTCAAGCTCGTCTTGACAAATCACACTGGAACACTGAAATCTGGTTTGGGTTTAGAGGTCAGTGGAGGAGTTATTCATATTAATTTTGTATAGCTGATGCAGAGTATAGGGTCTGACCGGAAGACAGACATTCTGCTATATATGGGAATTTACTGGTTTAATTGTGTATATATTGGCATTTTTAATAATTAATTTAGCTACAGATTTTCTGATGAATGCTATGCAGTAGCAATCTCCCTGAAGCATGCAAAACTCCCTGAAGTCAATTGGACTTCCTATGTATAGCTTTTCATAGGATCAGACAAATTGTGATTCTCTATCACACTTCCTCATGAAAAAAATTACATCAGTTCTGTCACAGTATGAGTACCTGGCATAATGGCAGAATTTGTCTAAATATCCAGCAGAAAAGCATCTAACTTTTTTTTTTTTTTTT
>VXBS01010054.1:211381-279404 GCA_013400255.1 Sitta europaea
GGGGCCGGGCAGGCTGCTTGCTCCCTGGATCCCGCTTCAATAGCCACCGCTGGGTCTTCGGGAGGTACAAAGAGTCCCTGTGCCGCCTCCGAGCGCCCTCGGACGGAACCGGCAGTAGGCTCCAGCCACCGAGCTGTGATATCCCCTGCTCCCCCAGAGCAGCTTCCCCACCTCCTCTGCCTTCTCCCTCCCTCCCCGCTCCTTCCCTCCCTCCTCTTNCGTAAGTTCCGCGTTCCCCGGGCTGGGGGCGGCCCGGGCAGCGCGGCTGGGACCGGTGGCGGGAGCACCCAGCACCAGGTGTGGTGGGGAAACCGCGGAAAGTGAGAGCGCTGGGACTATAGGCGCGTGTGCACCTTCTGAGAAATAAGAGAACAATAGCATCACTCTTAACTCTTTGGAGAAGTCTCACAGACAAGCGGGGAAGCGGGGTGGGGGAAGGGAGGACCACAGACTTCTGCAAAATATAGGCAACCGAAAGTCCTGACTGTCTCAGTCCTTTCTGCCGAGCCAAAGGGGCTGTTTTGCTTGGGCTCGAAGTCTGGCAGTGATGCTACAGTGCAAAAGATTACAGACACAAGGAAATTTCCTGAGTTATTTCCCAAAGCCTTCATCCTTCTACGTCAAAGATGTTCTAGAGTTTGCAAATGTTGAAATTATGGGAGCTGTTTCTTTGATTAGTATTCAGCTGGTAAGGCTAGCTCTGCAGTGCTTGGCTGATGCTGACCCTTCCCCCTCTGCCCTGTCCCCCAATCCATCTACATATCCACACACGGAAATGTCCTGCTTTCCTTCAATATGCTGTCTACACCAGTAGGAAGAGGTTTGGCATCTGGATCATCAGTCTAGCTGCTAATGGAGGCAAAAAAATATCCCTTTTTGAGATATGCTCTAGCCTTTATACTGCTTTCAAAAGGTGAAGTAGTTCAGGTGAGCCAAGATTCTACAAATGATGTCTTCCCCTGGATGTGGGAAAGGATGGGAGATGGATACTTGTGATGTGCTCTGATTCTGGGAACTGAAATGCTGATACTTTAATCTTTTCTCCTTGCAAGGATAAAATCTTATGTTCTGATAGATAACTTGCTGAAGCCAAACCAGAGACTTGAAAGGGCAGAGTATACTTCATAGTCTCTCTAACAAGACATACTGACTTGCCATTTTTCAGCTAAAACATAGGTGATTGTGCAGCTTTGCAGAAAATAAATTGCTTTTCCAGGACAAATAAATAAATACATAAAAGAGCCAAACTCTTGAGTCTGCCAGTTCCTAAAACAGTCTCTCCTTGGCATTGATGCATGACTTTACTTTTCTATCTTTATTATATCTACTAATTGTTTCTCTGTTACATTATTTGAGTTTGCAGGGAATTGTTACTGGTGAAAGCTAGGTACTATGTTTCTGAGAAAGGTGGGTCTACAAAAACTCAGGCACAGAGCTGTTCAGGAGGGCAGCATGAAAGTTACTAACTAAATTAAGTTTGCTTACCATGTAGCTTCTGAAGGTACAACAGATCAACAGATAAAGATCAGCTGTAAAGTAATGCTGATTTTCTCTCAGCAATATTGTAACAGTTTTAACGATGCAGAAGTGAAGTGAGGATATTTGGAAATGGTGCGGTTGTGCCTCATTAGAGCTAGTTAAGTGCAACGGGTGCATTACCATCTTTGGAGGAAAAAAATAAACACAAAACCCACTTAACAAACCCAGAAGAACTATCTAGGGACCAAATGTGCTATTCTTTTTAAGTCCTTTTACACAATTTTATAGCTTTTCAGTCTGCAACTACCAGGGGATCTAATCTAGACATCTAGACACACTTTTTTTTCAGGGTCATGAGGAAAGGCTAAGTAAGATTTAAAAAACAATTGCAATAAAACCCACAGGAAGGGAAGGCCTATCTCTGACAGCTTTTAATATTAAGTATGGGCAATATCTAGGGTTTGAATACTCAATAAAGATTTAAAACTACTAGGAATAATAGGAAAATATCAAATGTAATAATCTGAGCTACCACTGCTTGTTAGAAATGTGTCAGTTAATGTGAGTGAAAATACAAACATCAGTATCAGAGCCTATTTTCTTGCAAAAAGCCATTAAAGATTGCAGTTTTAATCAAGGAATATTTCACCCTTATAATGGGAGACTTTACTGTAATTAAAGGCTGATGTAGGTCATTAGAATTGTGTTAAAAGTCAGATGACAGCCTCACAACTCTCCTAAGTCTACTTTCATTGATTTAATAGCAAGGCACTATTGATTATTTGCTATTGATTTAATAGCAAAGTGTTCTTATTTTTTCATGTAAAAGGGTAATTGTAAAGCATTTGTACAGATACAGATTAACTGTGAATTTTCTGGTGAAAAGAATGGATACATTATCCACATAGATTTTCACCTATCCTTATCATGTATGATTGTATGTACGTACATGTTGTGCCCACATCTTTCTATGTTTCTTCAGCAGTCAGAGACTTGACTGAAGAAAATCATTACTAATGCAAGACCTTATATTGTTCTAGTCCAACTAAAATTCCTACTTTGCTATAAACCTGGCTAGCCCTTTTCTCAAAGGGATTCAACTCACAAATTGACTCCAATGTGTCATGAATATAGAAAATATTTTAAGCTTCAAGAGATTTACAGGTTACTGTACTGCTTGAGGATCAGTCCTAGTGATGTCTAGTAAGTTTTTGTGTGTGTTTTCAGTCTACTGGCTTCAGTGTCTGATGTGTTCAGCAATTCTTCTATGAAGGCCTTTCTTGAGTCATTCCTTTTCCTTTAGTTTATCACACATATTTTTTTTTCATGAACGCTTTCATGCTACTACTGGGTATTGTTTTCTTGTGGCAAAAAAATCATTAAATTCTATCTGAGAAAGGGTGCATAAAATAGATGGTTACTTCAGTTCTTCCTGTCAAACCAGGCTTAACTCTAAGCAGTAATGCAGGAGTGCCTCCTCTGGGAATTCAGCAGTTCTGCAAGAAAGTCATCCCTAGGCATTATCTGACGTTCTTCAGCAGAAGTAAGGCTACAGTAATTGAGCTTGTGGAAATTTAAATATTTGCCTTGATTGGTCCCAGATCCACAAATACTGCTGGTGTTTCTTTTCAATAACTGATCAAATTAGCATAATCCTTTCCAGCAACTTACATCCTTCAAATGTACCATGGCAAGGTGAAAACCCAGTAAAACTCTTTTCACATGGAGAAAATGATATTAGAATAAAAAAATCTTTTTTTTTTTTTTTTTTTTTTTTTTTTTTTGTGAATTTTGCTTGGTGAACAAAACAAACTTACCAACAACCCAAACAATTTAGAACTCTAGACACAAGCAATGTTATGATCAACTGCAGAGCAGTATAAAAGACCAAACGCTATTGCCTGGTTTTCTTTATGCATTTTTTTAAGCCATATAATTTATTGCAGTGTGCCTACTGTTTTTCTGTCATCTCATCAGGTTCTTTCACCTGAGTCAGAGGGTATTTGAGCCAGTTTAGTGTAACACTGCCATATGTTTGGAGCAGTGATAGTTTTTTGCCTGATAACCAGATGCAGGACCACAGGATGTGCACTACATTTACAGACCTCCCATGTGAATATTTAGGCCAGTTAGCGGCAGGAGGTCTGTAGTTGTAATGTCATCTGGCACAGGGAGTTAATAGGTTTCATCATACTGCCTTGACTTGCAGAGCCTCATTTCATCACGGTGTCCCCACCTCACTTGCTCCAAGGCACCATCCTTTTCTAAAAAGAATGATAACCAGACATTGCAATTGACACCATAATTAGACTTATCTTCTCAAAAACTTTTTGTCTCAAGGATCACATTCCTGTTCATGTGCCTGTGAAGGAGTCTCCTGTAATATTTAGGATGTGTGCCATGAAGGCTTGTAACAAAGGGGAATTTGCCACTAAGTGTAACACCCTGTCCAATGGGCATTTGTGAAATTGAATGTCAAAGCACAAATATTTCAGTGAGGGCAGTCCAGCTGTCAGGGGGTTCACCTGCTGGTTCTACTTTGCTTAAGGGATCATGGTCAAGATCCAGTGGAAACAGTCACCCTTGGAATTGTTTCAACACCCTGGGTCTGATTTTACTGGATGACTAAAGTAGAGAAAAAATAAAAATAACCCATGGGATAACTGTGCATTGTTGGCCAAGCTAATGCAAGATGTACTGGTAGGTGGTGGCTGTCAAGAGTCAGTGAGGTACATATTTGCACAGTAAATTTTGCAATGGTATGAAAAATTGAAGCAATTTGATGAGAGGAGAATAATGGGGCAGGGGGGAGGATGAGGGAAGAGAGGGAAATAAAATAGGAGTGGTAAACTCAGTTACACTTCAGTAAGAGGCTGACAGTGAGATTTCAAACTAGAGTAATGTAATCCAGACTGGTGGAGTTTAGTAATGGAAAAGGATTTGGATTTCCACTTCTTCCTGAAGCATTTTACACATTAGAAACACTTTAGGACAAAATATGCTCAAGGACAAAATTCTCTGTTGGGTTGAAGAGGTTGACAGGAAAATGATATGGTTCATAGATTAAGCTGGCACTGTGACACTGGTAGCAATGTGCGAGCAGAAGTCTGCAGGAATTTGCATTTTGTCTGCAAAGGTTAGGTGGTGCAAAGATGATCTCAAGAGCCTTCAGCAAACTGCCCTCTGGGGCTGCAGAAATCTTAGATGTGGGGAAGGAGGGCTTCCTAGACGACGTCTTTGAGACTGAAAACTTACACTTATCTACTGGTGCTCATTGTGACACACAAACAACGAACACTAGACTCGATGAGTTGTTTTAGAAATTATAGAGTGAAGCAAAATATTCAGAGACATTTTCAGTGGGTGTAAATTACCCTTAATTGCTTGCAGTGAGAGGGACTATTCCTTTAAGTTGAGGATCTTATTCATGATCTGAATGTTTTCAACAAATCAAGATTGCCCCTTGGAGACAGTGCATATTAGTGTCTTTTTGACACTAACAGATTGTTTTGGCAAAGTAGAGTAGTAACATCTTTCAGATTAGCAGTTTACACCAGTACACTGTGGCTTAAAGATATTTTAATTTTTGTACAGCAGATGGGACAAAATGTAAGGTTTATGATATATATTGAATGAAAAGGTTATTATTTTTCTCAAATTTGTATTTTTCCCTCTGAGGTTTTATATGTCAGCCAGCAATTTAAGAACATAAACATGAGAGTTTGGCTATCTAGTGGATATTTTTTGTATTTATTTTTTGGGGTTTTTTTGATTCTTACAGCTGTTCACTTGGACAGCATGTTACTGCTCAGTTACCACATGCTACCTGCACTGTCCAGATCACATAACATACTCTCCAAATTGCACACCAGTTATTTTACTTTATATTTTTCATATTTGTCATTTCCAGGACTACATATAAAGCAAATAGGGGAAAACAAGCTTAGATGTGAAAGCTAGAGCTTAATGTTTTAAATACACTAGAAGACAGTTTTATTTTTAAAGGCCTAAGTTACTTTTTAGGTTGGCAAAATGTGAATGAGGAACCATGATTTAGTTTACCCTTATTTGGGGAGGGTAGTAGCATTTTGGAGATCAGAAACAAGATGTAAAGGTGAATTTTTATTCTAGAGTAGTTAATGATATCAATTAAAAGTGTAAATATGTCTCAGTTTTGAATTCTCTCTGAATCTTGTTTGTGCATAAAGAGATAGAGTTTCATAAAAGAGCATCTTTTAACAAAAATACAAAGTGGTTGCAGGTCAATTTTGCCAATACACTCAAGTCAGTAAACACAAATGACAGTGAAGACACTGGATATCCTCTGTCACTGTCAGTGTTAGTTTTATCCACTGCTGCAAGTGCAACCCTGAACAATCAAGCTATGCTTTAATGAGGAAAAAACTGCCAACAGTACCTTTTAGTTTTCAGTTTCATGGATGCTGTGACATTGCTTATGTGGTCTTGTGGACTTGATACAGACATCATAGAACAGGTGGTGTTGAAGTGCTAGTTATGCTTGGACAAAATTAATAAAAAAGTTTGTATGAAATTATCTCTCTCTCTCTATCTATCTACCCATCCATCCATCCATTCATCCATCCATCTCAGTAAGAAAGGTAATGAAATACAATTTCATAAAGAATTATTCTCAAAACAGAAATGATTTTTAAATACAAAAGACTTCTGCTTTTGGAGGTATCACATATAAAAGGCAGTGTGCTGGAAGAACTATAAATAAAAACCTAAAAATAAAAGGGCTCTAAGAGGAATAGGAAGACTTATCCTGAAGAAGAGAAAAAAAGGGAGGGAAGAGTGTTTCAGAGCAGAAAGTGCTGCCACACAGCTGAATAAAAATAATTGAAATTTTGGAGTCTGTGTGGTGAAAGTATTTGAGAATGAGTAAACCACAACAACGATTTTTTTCAAGGAGGTGTGAGTATTCTGCTTTTCATCAGATTGTGCTGTCTAGCATATGGACTGTTTTTCAGTTGGTATTTTGGGTGCATTTTTCAGTTCTGTGCTGTGGCGTGTGGCTGAGGACCATGACACTCCATATGGTGGCTTTCATACTTTCCTGCAGGTGTAAAAGAAAGGATATAAGAGAACACTGTTCGAGATAAAGGTTAGAGCAATTCTAGGTTTGAAATGTCTGTTCTGAACAAGAACAAGACATTTCAAACTGCTTAGCGAAAAGGCTCTAACATATTGTAAATGTTTTACTGACATTTCTTAAGAAAATCCATTTTGTATTTTTATCTCTGTTAAATAACAATCTGCTGCCTCTTTGAAATAAAATGACAGTTTATCAATATCAGATGTCTTTAACATGATGTAACTTAGACACAGAGAGGGGAAATCAAGGATGCATAAACAGCCTCTACTACAAACAACACTTTCTGTAGTTGAACGGAGCAGTAGGAAGTGAACATATCACAGGGAAAGCACAGCTATGTCCTTAACACTCATTGGCAACCCTCTCAGTAATTACTGTCGTATGGTCATGATTTACCCAAAGGGCCAGATCAAAACAGAGCTATGACTAGTTGGGATTAATCATTTCAAACTAGGTACTTCTAACGAGGATGACACCTGCTTGTTAATCCCCCTGTGAGAAGAATTTTAGTCCTGGTTGGATTGATGTCTTTTATAACTGTAGCATCATATTTTCAAAATTAGGGTCTTTAGGTAAGGCTTGCCTATTCTCTTCATTTTGCCTGTAGGGAGACACTGGATTTTCCTGTATGGAAGCTTTCAAATTGCTGCTGCTTAGCAAACACGCTCAGTGGGTTTGTGGTTTATCCCACCAGCCTCTAAGCAAAGCCTTTCTGGTGCAGGGCAGTACCACAGAAGGGATTACTATAAAAAGGCTTTAAATACAGTCTGTAATCAGAAGAGCTTTTTATTTGTTTCATGTTTCTGCCCTCTAGGTACCTTTGGCAGCATGATGCATAGGAGTTCTGCAGCTGAAAGAGCCTGACATACTGAAAATAGATAGAGGCTATCGCATTTCACTCCGTTTAGTAGTAATGGGTAGGACTATGATAATCAGTCCAGTGTTTAATGTGTATGTGATTTAGTGTCTAGCCTTTTTAGATTAATTAAAAATATAAAGGATGAAATCTTCTTTCTTCTGTGACTTCCTAAGTAGCAGAAGTTCACTCCAAATTAATGCTGTTATCTATTTTAATTTCACCCTTATTTCCACTTCATGTTTGGCACTTCGTAAGTGCTTCTTGTCTCCCTTATTGCTCACTTGGGCAAGGAGGATGTCTATTTAAGAGACAGCTTTGCTTACCTGGTTATTCTCCCAAAAGGCAAAGCTATGTTTGGTTCTGACTGACAGAATTTATACTTTTAAAAACATTATGCTTATTATACATTTTTATATTGGCAAAGAAGGCTCACAGTCATAAAAGGCAGAAAAGAGTCTTGTTTAAGTGTTGAAGTTTGTGTTTCTAATTTTTTTTTTTATTAGTAAGTCATATAAGGTAATAATTGATTAAATTTTAAAAAAAAAAAACTGATTTACATATGTTAGTGCTGAAAAATAATTTGTTATTAAATCAAGGTTTCATTGAAAATACAAAATGATATTATCTTTCTGGGCATATTTCTGTTTAAATATATAAATTAGTCTAACAGGTTTCTTACGGTGCCTGACATTTGCTTTAGGAATGTAGTGAAATTGAGTGGGGAGACTCAGAGCTTTTTACCGGGCCAGGTTCATATCAGAACAAATCATGGCATCTGGTGTCCTGTGACTAGGAATCAATCAAATTGTTCTGATTCGTCTTATGCTCCTTCATTCTACTTTTGAGTTATATGGGAGAGAGTTAAGCTAGGATATGTCCCTGCTATCAATACAGCTTGCTACCTGTAGCCAGTATGTAATTATGACATAGTAATGGCAAGTAAAGCAAAGCATAGCAGACAGAAGAGAAAATATCAAACCAAATGACTGTAAATAACTACAGTTACTCTGATAATTTTAAAGAGAAACAATTTCAGCACTTATATTGGAAAAAAATAGTATATTACGAGAACATTTAGGAGAAAACATGGCTGTAAATACAGTTGTATCAGCAGCAGTAATGCCATCCAAGAAGTTTGCCATAAATCCGGAGAGATTTATGTAAACTCATTGGTAAGAAAAAAGTAATAAATAAACGTTTTTGATGCATGATGTGAAAGCTACAAAGAATTTGCATTCTCTGAAAAGCCATTAAAATTCTGACAATAGTTTTTGTCTTTTTCCTGGATAGGTACCCATTACACCATTTCTTTGGTGAAGGCTATTCAGCAGTGGTGACATCTTCCAATCGACCACTCTGCGAATTATTATCTCTGGACTCCCAGCTGACACTCTGCCGGAGGCTAGAGCTACTGAGACAACTGGAATTGTGCCTGCTTTGGTCAAGGTTTTTTCTTTCACCGAGGAAAAAAAAAAAAAATGAAGCTGGGCAAAGTGGAATTTTGCCATTTTCTTCAGATACTAGCTCTTTTCCTGTGTCTTTCTGGGATGAATCAAGCAGAGCTCACAAAGTCCAGGTCAAAGCCCTATTTTCAATCAGGGAGGACGAGAACCAAACGCAGCTGGGTGTGGAATCAATTCTTTGTGCTGGAAGAATACATGGGTACAGACCCACTCTATGTAGGAAAGGTACGGGATTTAAATAAACTTTGGAGGGTGCAGATGCTTGTTTTTTGACATGTTTATATGATGCAACCTAAAATTGTCATTCTGTTAGCCCAGAACAGCAACACTTTGCATTCTTGTAAGAATACAAGGTTCCTGTTGCAGTTTTCTTTAAGAGCTCTACATATTAACACTGTTTGCTTAACAGAGTACAGTAATAAGTGTTTTTCCACCACTGATAGAAAGAAAGTATTTATTACTTATATTAGGTTTAAAAATGGAAGAACATAATGATGAATATTCTTTTTTTAAGAGTTAACAGATAGTCCCCCAAAAAATAAGTTGTGTATTATGTTGTTTGCTCCCTAAAACTCAGCACTACTGAAAACAAGAGAGAAAGAATCAGGCGTCTGTGGGTGTGATGAGTGAAAAGGAGGGCATGTCTCTTTTCCTTTGACATTGCCTGCCTGGCAGATTGGCACCTTGGGGGCCTCGCTGTCCTCTGTGCACAGCACAGCCTTGTGTCTTTACCTCGCCTGCGATGGGCACGGGTCCAGCACAAAGCCAGCCCTTTTACATCAGGGCATCCCAAATGGTTCCTCCTGAGCACCCGTCGCTGCACATGGAGCACACTGAGCACAGCTGTGAATCCGGGGCTTAGCTCATTTACTGCCTTGTGCTAGTGTGTAATACGCTGCCTTCAGCAATTATGCAGGGGGAAAAAAAACCCACAAGACAAAACCCCCTCTTGTGTTTCTCTGTAACATTTATGTGTAATCATCTTATTGAAAGGAAAACCCATTTTCTCGGTAATATCAGAATCAATAAATAGAGTTTCTCATTAAAATACAGCAAATGCATAGAAAACAAGGGAGTGACAGCTTTTGGCACTACAGCATGCTTACAGAAAAAGAGATGAAGTAATCTGAAATCCACTGCTTGAAATATACCGGTGCAATGAATTTCAGCTCAGTTAATTCATCTTACTGAGACAAAACCTTGATGTTTGTGTTAACACAGTTAAGTACTTAGAATTTAATCATGCCAACTGAATAATCAAGTTAAATAGGGAACTGCTTTCCTGATTGCGGCTATGGTTGTGTTTAGGTGCTTTCCTGAATTGGGACTGGTACTTTGCATAATTGAACCCTTAAGAAAGGTGTGCTGGAATCAGAAATGTCATCTTATGTTACAGTGGTCTTGAAAGTTTTAGTATAGCTTTAGGTTATATAGCAGTATCCATTCTGATGCCACACAGCTGCTGGCTGTCTGTGTGGGTTTGTCTTTTAGGCAAATTTGTCCCCAGGTTGCAGTTTCTCTTGTGGCTCTGGAAATGGCCTATTTGGCATTCTTTCCCACTGATAAAAAAAGAAGTGTGGCTTGCAAGTTTGAATTTCTCTCCTGGAAAAGAAGCATCTTGAAATACTCAAGTGAGGCCTAGTTTTGATCTGTAGTAATTCTCATATTCAGTCAATTGCTATATTATGGCCAAAAATGCTGTGGTAGTGCTATAGTACATGATATTTGCATGCATGTGGTTATTTTTAGCTTCACAGTCTGCTCTTTCCCGTCCTTTGCAAGAGTCCTAGCATTCACAAGCAGATATCTTCCAAAACACAACGTGGGGTTTTTTTTCCTGAAACATTATGTGCCCAGCCTGCTTTTGTATCAGCAGTGTGAATTGTTGGCTCAGGAATTTGTACCAGCAATCCATTTTGTAGGAAAAACAGATAGAAATTTTCACTTATAAAAGGAAGCCCATCTTCCTGGAAACGCAGTCCTTGCTGAGCATCTTGTAAGATAAGACGTGCCCAGCTCCTAACCTTCTCACTGTAGAGGCTTTTCACTGTGTGGCTCCTGAGGTGCAATCATGACCAAAGCTGCATTCCCACACAGGGGAGCAAAAAGGTGAAGAAGTGAATTTCTTTCTGTGTCTTAATATATTATGTCTAGCACCACTCTGAAGTGAGCAGCAGTCACCTTCCTTCCCCTCTTTTCCTCTTAAAAACATTGGTGCTCTTGTTTCAAATCCTTTGCAGGCAGGTAGGGACAGAGAAGACTGAGATTTGGATAGGAAGAATGGATTTTTTTTCCTCTTTTTTTTCCTCTTTTTTTTCCTCTTTTTTTAAAATTTTTTTTCCCCTTGGTAAGGAAGCTGCAGCAAGCAAAAAGCTGGCACAATTCACTTTTCTCATCAAATGAAGTGGAAGCATCAACCAGACTCTGCAGAGTGCTTTGCTTCTGGGGAGGCCAGTCCTGTGCTACCTTACATTCAGGATGCTTTGCAGGGTGTCAAACCAACTGCACATCCAGGAAGGAGGGACCTTCCTCAAGCTTTTAAGTGCTATGAGATGAAAAGGCTTCAGAAACACTCAAGAAAATGGAGCTGTAATGGGGAATACTGTCTCCCTGCTACTATTCAATTTTACAAAGCCCTAGGAAATTCTGGTTGGAAGGCAGAATTTGGTGGATGTTAGGGTTACATGGCAAATCATTCAACGAAATACCAATGTTAATTCCATGTTCAGCACTAGCTTTGTCCTTCTGGGTGTTTGCATGCTGACACTTTAATTACATGATCATGCAGGGCAAAATCCTATTTCTTGTAAATAATGTAGTAGGATTCCTATTTACCTGAATAAAACAAGTCCTTTCCTTAATTTTTCAGCATTTACATGTTTGTTTAACAGGGTTTCATGTCTATACTTGAGGTATACTACAGCCTTCCTTCTGGACATCCTTTTTTTGCTTTCCTAAATGCATATGTTTTTTGTTTTTTTTATTAAGGCAGCAGGGCCTGTTTCCCAAGCGACTCTGGAGAAACCTTGGGGGGAGTTCCATTAATTTAACTCTAATAGGAGTCAGAGGTGACAGAAGTTTGGTGTCTTTTTTATTTCTCTTCTTTTAAAATTTAGATATTTCCTCTCTATGATATGAATTTTAATCATCTTGGATGTAATTCTGAGCACCTCTTGGGAGGTGCTTAACATGTAATCAGATTGTGGACTGAACCATATACAATTCTTTTCTGTCGGTCAGCCCAGCATATGTTATGTTCACTTGAAGGGCTGAAGCATTTAATTGTTTAACACATTAAACTGTTTGGATAGACACTGTTCTCTTCCAGACATGCCATGTAGGAGGTGAGGCAGTTAACTGTGATGCTTATTGAGCTAGAAGCATAGCTGGCTTCTGTTTTCTGGAAAATGTTTACTATTTGGCAATATGTTTTTGTGAAATGCCTTACTCTGTATTTTCCTTATAAATTATGTTAATACAATCTATTGGGAAAAAAAAAGTAGTATAGAGCAGTTTTAAATTATTTGAAACATTAACACCTAAAATTAGGAAAAAGTATGCTATTATGTTGAGTCTTTGAAAAACTGTACTCAGTCCTGCAATTGAAGCTTCTGTGGGTACACAGCGGCAAAAAGGGGTGCAGTAAAAGTAGAACTTGACCGTTTTTTGATACTTTTTTGGTTTTGTTACATAACTATGAGACATTCAGGATTTGGGTTTTTTTGTGTGGTGGATTGGGGGGTTTTAATTTTTTTTTTTTTATAATGTCTTCTGCTGCAAGAGTGTCAGCCTCATCAGAAGCATTATAATGACACAAATTGTCTGCCAGTAATAATTTAATTTTTCTTATTAAAAAGTTCAGAAACCCCCAAACAAAGAAGCCACAAATAAACCTGAAGAAGTGAAGCAAGTCTTTGAACTCCATGTGAGATGCTGATTGATAGCTAGCTTCACTGTTTTGCTTTGGATCCAAACCAACTGTCCTTTTCCAATGGCTCTAAATTTAGGTATAGTTACAGGGCAGTTTCAAGCTTTTTGCTGAGTTAAACTCTTCCTTTCCTTTGAGATCTCACTAACATATGAAGGACTGAAAATAAAAGGCAGAGACTTTTGACTGAGCACAAACACAAGAAATTCATATGTAACTTTAAGAGCCTCAGTGGTAATTCTCAAAAATAGCACTTTGAACTTGTAAGATGCCCTGAGTGTTGTTTTGTATTTATAATGTAAGAGAAAGTAAAACATAAGTCCTAACCTGCATTTTCTAGATTGTGAAATCAAGAAAAAAGGTTAAATGGGTGAATTAAGTGTATTTAGTTTCCTAGATCTCACAGACAATGCCTTCCAACACAATTTTACCTGCCTCTTTTGACTGTTTTAAGGCAAATAAACCTGTTGGATTCAATTTTCAAACATGGACAAAAGTGCGTAAAAGCTAACATTTGCATTATTATTTCCTGGAGTAGTAGAGAATGAGAGACATACTAAAAAATATGAAGTGAACTTAAGATTTTGCTATAAAATTAGGTCATTTAAGAGGATTTGCAGGTTTTACAAGTTTTAAGAGAACTTACAGGCAGGGTGGGGAAAGGGTTTTTAAAGCAGCTGCATAATGAGTTAATGTTATAATTAGCATAGAGAGTGGGTAGGTTTTTTTTCCAGTCTCCTCATTTTGGAGGGGAGGAGGCTGGATAGGGGAGGATACTGGGCTTTCGGGTTAATGGTTTGTTTTTCAAAGGTGCTGGTGAATATATCAATAAGGTGACAGAAGCTCTCACATACTATATTTATCTGTAGTGTGACCTTGTCTCAGGCCTACAGATGCAGACAGCAGTAGGGATCTTTTCATAGAATCATAGCCTGACAATTTCAAATGCTGCTGACGAATTTTGACTGAGTTGGATAATAAGTGTCTTTACTAAAATACTTTAAGACAGTGAGTACCGTGGAAGTACTGGCCCCTCAGTCAAACTAAGACTGAACTGTGAAAATATTACTGGCATTTTGAGAAATTGAGAGGACATGGGGTGATATTGCAATGGCTAAATATAGGTAAAAAGGCCTGGACTGCCTCACTTGCACATAGTAAAGAAAGAAATTATTCAAGTGCAATTCCCTGGAGGAATCTGACCCTCCTGCTGCTTCTAGAGGCACCCACAGGGACTATGGGCTCTCTGCTCCTCTTCAGTCTGTGTTTTTTTGTCCCTCCAAGCATCCTGCGCAAGGCAAATGTTCATGTCTGCTCTGCAAGCAACTCTCTGGTTGAGAGTACACAGACTTCTGCAGATTTTTTGTTCATTTTCCACCCCAAGTAGTTTTAGGAAAAAAAAACATTCAAACAAACTAAACTCAGACCAACTATTTTTCATCTGTCTTTGTGGTCTTTGTGTGGAAAACAGACAGCATAATAATTCAGAATGAAACTTTCCCTTTGTTATATTTTTTTCCTCCCTTTCTATTTATGTTATCTTTACTTTTATCATAATCTTTGAAGCACTGTTGTTTTATATACTCCCAGAAGGCCATTTATGAAAAGAAAAAAGCAAATCTGTTATATTTCTGATATTTATCCATCTCAGGAACTCTTTGCTTTTCTGTGCTATGAAAATTGATAACAGTTGACCTTTTAAGTAAAATGGGACATGCCATTCCTGTCAAATGTTTTCCTACCACAAGTGCTGCAAATGGAAAGGATGAACAGACAAAATAGTTAAGTCCTGCTTACTTGCTTTATGTATTGAATGTGTCTTGGGGAAGTGATGCTTCAGTTGTACTGCACAGGTATGACTTTACCATCTCAACTCCTTCTGTCCTGTCCCAGTATAACACACTTTTCTCCACTGGATAGTCACTGCGGGCTTTGTGTTATTCCATGCTATAATTTATATGGATTACCCTGAATAACAGAGCTGACTGACAATCCAAATGTTCCCTCCTTAGCACACAGGGCTAAAGTGTCTCTGGGGAGGATGGTGAGATTAAGGCACAGAGGAAGAATTATCCAAAAGGATAGCCTAAAATCTGCTGCCTTTTCCTGGTTGATTACATCAGCCTGCACAGCTACAGTGCAATTTCCTCTTTCCCTCTTTACTGGAAGTCCTCTTCTCTCATAGCTGAATGGATACTGGAGAAGTTTTTATATCAGGGACTTAAAGTGATGACAATTTCACAAGCCTAAGCACTAAAAGACAATTTGTATGTAATTTCATTTTTAGAAGTGTTAATAGAGTTGAGACACTTTCAGTTGGATATTGAACTATAACGTGTAGCTTTTTGGTCTCTTTCTATATTATAGAACATTGATCCTTAACATGTGCCATTACAGAAGAGGAAGGTTAGTGAAGGTGATGACAACGTCAGTAAATTAGGCAGCCCTCGTGGCAATTTTTCGTTCAATGGCACAGCCATGCTATTTATGTAATCCTGTAATACCAGTTTGGTATTTCAGCAGACTGAGAGGCTCTACCTTCAGTGTTCTGCTCTGGATGTCTTTTGGGTATTATTTAAAACTTAATTTTTACAAGAATCTGACAAAACAAAAAAAAAAAGCAAGGGTAAAAGCTAATTACGCAATTATATGTAGATGAGAGGCTCCTGTATGCTTGGCTGGTTATCAGAAAATGCCTTATTTTCAGTAGAGCATGAGATTTAAAGCTCCGATGTCAGTCAAGCTGATGCTGCTTCAGCTGGCATTTTTAATGTTGTTCTGACATTCCTTCTCCTTTTCATCTTCTGAGATGTACTTGGTCCCTTAGTTCTTGTTATTGGCTGTCATCCAGCATCCAGTTTTATGTCCGTCCTCTTGTCTCACAGTTTTGTGCTAATGGCATTGGAAACACTGCACAGTAAAATTATGGTTATGAGGAACTTTGAGTATTTGCATTGTTCTAAGACTAAGGAAGTCCATTCATGAATTATTTTGCTAGCTGAAATTAAAGCAAACAGCCCCTGCTCTGAGGCAGCGGTCTTATAAGGCAAGAACTAATAGCAGATTAAGAAGCAATGACAGAATTCAGAGAACTAGAGTGTTAATCAACATCTGAAAATAATTTGAGAACAGCAGGTCACTAGTGTTGTTTTTTTGAAGATAGAATACTTCTGTTTCTGAAAATGAGACTCATGCAACATTTAAAATTATTATGAACATAATAGAGAGTTCTTTCCTGCCTGTACTTCCTAGTGTTTATAGATGACAAGTTGGTTGAAACTTCTAAGTGCAGACCTATTTAGTATCTGTGTTGGTACAACGCCATATCTTCTTTCAGGCCAGCAAAGATAAAAGGTGTTTACCAATTGCTTTCAAAATATCAGACTGCATATGCTTTACAGTTTTACATCTTGTAGCCTGCTGTCACACTACCTTTTTCATGTTACCTTTTTTTCTTATACATCTTCTGTTAGCCATAAGTGTCTGTCTACAGACTCATTGGGCATTCATTTCATGTATTAAGTATTTTCCATGTGTCACTGTCTAAAAGTGCTGCCAGTACTGTTGCTGCCTTGTCATAATTCTACTGCCGAATTTCTTCTTTGTTTCACATTTGTTTTAAATATTATACCGCATATCTTAATTTCCTTTTCTCCCTTTTTTCCCCCCTAATAATCACTTAATAAAATAGCACCTGTGTACATATGTCAATGTTTCAGTGTTAACTTTAACCACTTAGAGAGAGGACTTGGGACAATATATTTAAAGAACCTGAAAAAAAACAGGGAATGGTTTCTTTGCATGCAACAAGCTGGCTTTTAAATAAATACAGTAGTGATAAGTACTGGTAAATCTCTTCAGTACAATCTTTTTCTCTCAGCATTATGCATTTTCTTGGAAGAGTCTGCTGAGCAAAGTGCTAATGGTGGAACTGCTGAGAGAAGAAAGATGTTAATACACTAGGCTGCTCAGTTCTTTTAGAATAAAGGTACCTTATGCTACCAGCATCTTCTCTGTCCCTTTTACACTGGAAGAGACACTTACTGTCTTACAGTAAATTAGAGACAAGTAGCTCTTAGAAAAGGCAGTGGAGTGTGTGCTCTAGGACGCTACTTCTGTCCCAACTGTCCAAACCACGATCATGGTATGAGTACCAGCCTATGCTAAGAGCAGAAGTTTGGGGATATCATAATGCTTAATCTTTCATGACTTCAAGGTTTTAAGAAGGAGGATTACCCAGTTAAAAATAGGGAGGGGGTGTTGTTTACTTGATATAAATAAATGTTGTGAACACCTAACTATACATCACTTGAGCTCTATACAAATGGGAACCACTTTAACCCTCCCAGGCAAATGGAAACTTAGCCAATGAAGAAGCTCATTGGCAACAGACACTGATCATCAAAATCAATGAATCAGTTCATAAAATTGAATAATATATTTAGGATTATTTCTTGCAGATGTTCTTAAAAAAATTCTACCATTAATAGTTCTGTCAATGTGAAAATATTTGATGCTGTTACAGCCCTGTGCTGTTGCAAAAGTAATATTGTTATTTATGCAGATGTAAGGCACATACTATGGTAGTAGCACACTAGAAGTCATGAACACAGCAAAGGATAAGCCTTATTTTTTCTTCCAAATATATAGGAGTAGCGAGACAGATATAGCTCTTTTGCATACAGAAGTTCATGTGCCATTATTCAGGTACCAGAAAACATAAAATATGTCTTATTGACTTGGTTTCAAGCTGTATTTTTCAGAGTCCTCCTGTTAGAGATGAAGATAATGCTAAACATTCAAGAGGAAGGCAAAAGGTTTTTTAATATGTTTTGATTATTAAGTTATGTTGTTCATAGAGTTACTGAATATTTAGTCCAGAATCTTCAGATCAGTTTTATTGACTCTAGGAGACAATTTGAGAATATTAATGTTGAAATATAAATAACTGGTCATTTAAAAATTGAATTTTTAACTGATATTTTATTCTATAGGTTATTGAAAGAGGAATACTGAGGATCTATTTGCAACATATATCAACGTATTCCACATTTTTGCAGTGAAGAAACAGTGCCTTCCTTTTATATAGTACTCTGATATTCTTAAAGCACCAAAGGGATGTATTGTGGCATTTCATGTGGATGAAAAGGTGCATGCTAAGAAAACCTAAGGACAGTCTGACATAATATTCTATCTACATCACAGAAAATTCTTAGGCCCTCTCTGGGTAGAAAGAAAGAAATTTAATGTAATTTTTCTAGGTGATATAAGGAGATTTTGCAGCATGAATTCCACAAAACATTGCCAGAGTCATACTGTTTCATTTAGTTTTACTGTTTCTGTAAATCATGAGAAACTACCTTAAGGATTAACGAGACATGCATTTCTGTTGCTGTGGGTGTGAGAAGAATCGAACCTAAAAAGTTATTTTTCATTTTAAATGCTTCCAAAATATGGACAATCTGGTAGTTGGACGGCACATGTGTAAGGATGATAAGCTGCTTAAACACTTCATACTGAGGTACCAAATTGTAACCCTGCTGACTAGGCAATCAGGCAATTCATTTTCCTTACAAGGTAGGCAGGAGGTGTATTAGGCGAAGTTTAGCTTGTTATCCTGTAACAATGAAAAGTTTTCAGACACAGCTGGGAAAAGCAGATGGTCATTTCTTAAGTTTCTGTAATCACAGTATAAACCTAATGCCATAAATTAGCAAAATACTTAACTTGTCTTTCTTAAAAAATCTACACACACTATATGGGCAGAGCAGGTATTTGGTAAAGTGCTTGGCATATTATAATGTTTGGGGGGTTTTTAACTGTCAGGGCTGTGATTCTACATAGTCTACATAGTAAAACTGTTTAAATAATTCCACTTGCTCCTGGATGTTCATAATCTTCGTGCATATATAGACTGATATCCTTCCCACCCACCTTTCATACTTAACCACTTATCTGTTGCTTAGCCAAGCAATACTTTTAAAATACTTCTGAGTCAACACTAGTCTTGTGTTCATCCATACTGCTCTTTTATTCTCCCCTTCTTGTTTTGAATATCTTCTTGACAGTGAAAACCTGGGAACAAAAGCACACTATTGTAGCTTCATCTAAACAGGAAATAAGCCAAGTGAAACTGTTACTTCTTTTCTCATTGTAAGATTCAAATTGCACTATTCACGTTTGTTTCTTTCTTTGCAGGTTTGTGTCCACTAACATGCTGAGAATCTTAAAGCCTTATTGCTTTTCTGGTTTTTTTTTATCTTTATGCTGAATGAAGTGTACTTCTGAGAGAGAATCAGTCCCAAAACGAAGGAAATAATAGTTGTTTGAAATGTTGTTTCAATTTGTTTGATTGACAAATCAAGTGAAGCCATGCCAAACAAGGTTTCATGTAGCAAATGTGGAGGAATTAGAATGATGGCAAGGATTAAGCATATACACAAATGGTTATGTATGGAGGGACCTCATATTGAGGAATAATTCCTTCTTGTACTGACACATCTATTTAATTCAGATTTATCTTAAGAGTCAAAGAAAATATAAAAATTCTAGTCTATATTGCTTTTAGTTTGGCAAAATAGAGATTGAAAAAGTTAAAGAGAAGGAAAAGTATGCCAAAGAGTGTGAGAAGGGAGGGAACATGACGAAGAATTTTGCTTTGTTTTTATCACTCTGGAGCCTGATGTAACACTGAAAGCAACATACCGAAGCAACCAATGAGAAAATAAATTTAGATTAAAGTATAACAATCTAACCACAGAATGGGTCAAGTTAGGAGGGGACACAGTGGGTTGTCTAGTCCAACCTCCCTGATCAAGCACAGTCATACCAGAGCATTGCACAGGAATGTTTCCAGACAACTCTTGAATTTTTTTCAGTGAGGGAGTCTCCACAACTTCTGTGGGTAGCCCGCTACAGTATATGGTCACCCGCACAAAAAAACATTCTTCCTCCTGTTCAGGTTGACCTTTCTGTGCATCAGTCTCTGCCTGTTGCCTCTTGTTCTGTTGCTTGGCACTACTGTGAGGAGTCTGGTTCCATCTTCATGGCACCTCTCTTCAGAATCTTATAGACATTGGTTAGGTCCCCTTTTAGCTGTCTCTTCTCAAAGATGAACCGGCCCAGATCCCTCAACCTGTCCTTGTAAGACAGAAGTCCCCTAGTCATCTTTGTTGCCTTCTCTTTGACCTGTTCCAGGAGCTCCATGGAACTCCAGGAGATTTATCTTGTACTGAGGAGTCCAGAACTGGACACAGCATGCCATATGTAGCATCAGCTGGGCTAAGCAGAGGGGCAGGATCACCTTCCTTGACCTGCAGGCAGTTCTGTTCCTAATGCAGGCCAGGATACCACTGGCCTTCTTGGCCACAAGAACACCCTGGCCCACGGACATTTTGATGTCTAACAGGACACCCAGGTCCTTCCTTCTCCAAAGAGCTTCTTTCCAGCAGGTTACCCCTGGTCTGTCCTGGTCTGTGGGGTTGTTTTTCCCCAGGGTCAGGACCCTATGTTTGCCTTTGGTGAATTTCAGACAATTCCTCTCTGCTCATCTCTCCAGCCTTTCAAGGTCCCTCAGAAGGGCTGCCCAGCAACCCTTCTGATATTGGCAACTCCTCCCAGCTTTGTGTCATCGGAGAACTTACTGAGGAGACATCTGCCATTTCATCCAAGTGGTTGTTGAATAAGTTAAATACTGGGCATAGTTTTGAACCTTGAGAGACACCAGTAGTGACAGGCTGCCAACTACACCCTGCGCCACTGACAGCAGCCCTCTGGTTCAGCCAGTTCTCAATCCACCTCACTGTGCACCCATTCAATCCACACTTCCTGAATTTGCCTACGAAGATGTTGAGAGAGACGGTGCTGAAAGCCTTGCTGAAGTCAAAGTAGACAGTAGCTACTGCTCTCATCCTGACTTAACATTAGTGAATCCATGCTGACTACTCCCTATCACCTTGTTGTCATCCACATAGATTAAGACGGTCTTTTGAATGAGGCCAGGGATTGAGGTGAGGATCACCTTACGTGTAGGTCTTGATTTCCTATGCTCTTTGGCAAAGAAGCTATATGTACCTGTATGGATCACACATAGGTTTAGGTCACATCCATCCACCCAACCTGTTCTAGAAAGATGGCCTGACTTGGTTATGTTAGCTCAGATGGAAAAGGAAGGCAGGCAGCCAGAGATCCAGTAACATCCAGGTTTGAGAAGTATGCAGGGGAGTAGGTCTGTTCACTACCAGATGTATTTGAAAGAGGCAAAATGGTAGGTAAAGTTCAGTTTTAATCAAAAGAGGAAAATACCATGTGCAGCAAGGTAATCTGTGATGCAAGACATCAAAAGCAAATATCATCAAGACAAAAACTAGTAGAACAAGGTTTTATGCTTCTTTAATGAGAGTAAGGAAGGAATGAATAGAATATGAAAGATGTAAATAATTCTTATAAAACATTACTGGAGAAGGCAAGAGAATCTGGAATTTGTTCAAAAAAGCCTAAAACATGAGCAGCAGAATGCCAAACAGCACAGGACAAGGCAGAATAGCATTCTATACATAGAGGTTCCATGAATTACTGGGTCAAGATAAAGCATGGATAAGTAAAATGCAACATGAAGATCTGGAGGAGTCCAAGCAAATCTGAGCTCTCAGCAGACGGATGGAAGGATGCATATATGTGCATCTGTCAGGGAAGTAACTGAACCGTGTCCAGACTGCTTCCAAATTAAAAGCCAAAAATCAAAATTATGAGTTCTGTGGTCTACCACTAAAGAAGGCAGCTCGCACCTTACAAAGCAATTTTTTTCCTTGGGAGCTAAAGGGATGAAATAATGACACCCATGATTTTCAGAACTTTAGTAGACACCTTTCCTTCTAGACTGATATTTTGACATTGATCATTTCATGTAACTATATTTCCTCCCATCTGTTTGCAGGCTGCATGAGAATTTTTTCATGCAGAATAATTTCAATGTCCTGTTAAAATTAAATGCTGTTCCATACTATGTAAGTCACAGTATCCCATTCAACAATTTCCATTCATCTCTTATTTTAGTAAGCAGAGATGGGTAGACAATGATGGTCCATTCTGCTAGTCTGATGACAAAATCATCTTTCTGGGGTTTTATTTTTTGGCAATTTTACTTCTAGAAGCACAAAGTGAAGTCAATGACTGCTTTTTGTGTGGGATGATACAGACTGAGATCCCAGGTGCTTTGTCAGGCTTCCAAAATACCTGCCAAGCGGAAAATGAGACTGTGAGGAAGATAGAAAGATTAAGATGTCCACCGTGATGACAGATCCTTCTGATTTAAAGATATAAGGGTCTGTATCTGCATATCATATTAAAAACGGAAGATATTTACCTTTGCTTCTGAAATTATGCTATCATATGTGTTTTAGACAGTGGCTCACCTTCCGGTCCTGATCATTTGATGCTTGCTTTGTGTTATACTTGAAAGGCAAATATCAGTTTGGAACACAGTTTAAGGCTTTAGGAAGATATGTCCTCCTATAAACAATTTCTGTCTCAGTTTAAATTTTTTTGAAAAATACTTTGTAAAATAATTAGCAGGATAAAGGGGAGACATGCTGCAGATTCACCTTCAAGATTAGAAGAGTTAAGTTTATTACAGTGAATAAAATGATCTACAATATCACAAATTTTCCTGGAGTCAAACATTCCTGTATCTCTAAATAACCTTTACTGATAAGAGAACTTCAGCAGAAATTATGTGTGCCATTATAGATGATCATGGAGTGATTGGAAAAACCAGATGATTTTTCTTCCATAGTAACTTGTATCTGGTGAAAATACAGATAGAACTGAGGATGAGCAGTACATCCAGCGTATGCTCAAAATCAAGGTACATCTTTTATTTGCAACAGGACTACTGCAATAAAATAAGGTAGATTTTCTTAAACATTAAGGCACTATTTAATAATGTTTGGCAAGGGACAACATTACTTTAGAAATTATGTCTTGCAAGGCAAAATAAGAGTTATTCTGTATATCTTCCTGAAGTTGTGTTTTTCAGTAACCAATAGACCCTTCCTGATGTTTTCCTGTAAGTTTGGGCTCAGCAAAAGTATTTAATACTGTTACATTTTTTATTTCACTATTTAAATACCTTCAGGGTGGAGTGTCAGAAGAAGCAGTACATTGTCACAAGGTAAAGGCCACTCAGGGCCCCGGGTCTTCACATTGGTTTGGAAACTCATACAAACATATATGATCATTTAATATGTGTCTGATTTTTTACAGACTAGCAGAAAATTTGCTCTTAAAAGTGACTGCATCAAATTAAATTGTGTTACTCAGTAGATGAATTCTATATGTGAGACACACCTACCTGTGATATTTTTTTCCCTCTTATTATTGCCATTAGTCCTGCTGAGCTAATGCAGCTGAGAGACAGCAAACTGAGTGTCATCCACAGACTTGTTTGTTACATTCCACTGACTTACACCATGCAAAACACCATTGTAACCCTACATTTTTAAAATGAGAACAGAATCTGAAGATAGCAGGGGTTTTACTTTCCTGGTTACTTGTGTAACCAGGGGAAAGACTCCACCAAGATTGCAATATGAGCAGCATGCATATGACCTGTCCACTGAGTCTGAAGTGCAAGACAAAGAAAGGCTTTATTGGTTTTATACTACCACCTTTTATCATGCTGCATATTGGTAATGTCCTAATCTATTATTTACTGATTAAACTGGCTTAGTTGAGTAATTTGGTTTTTACCAGTTAACATTGAATTCACTAGATTTGTTAGTGAACAGGAACTATCCTTCCACTTGTACCACTATTTTTATGTATATACATACATAAAAGCATAGTTTTATAAATGAACTGGCATGCTCTACCTTTGCCAAAAAACATTACAGAATTTATTAGCATATTCTGGTTTCTTTTCTCTCTTTTATAGGCACTGATTTGACCTTCCAGTCTTCCACAAGTTTTAAAAGTAGCTGCAGAGCAAACTGAAGGGTATTGCTTATCTTGAGCGGTCATGAACACTGACCATCAGTGATCAATGACTTCTGTGGACCACATGCTTTAGAGTTTCTCATGTATTCTTCACTGAAAGCAATTTTAAAAATCCCTGAACAATCTCTTTGCCTTCTCATAAATTTTATTGGGCAAATATGAATAGAGATTAATGGAGAGAAGTGTAAGAAATGATAAATTGGATGTATGTAGGAAAAATTAAGCCAGCCACAAATGCCCAGAGGAGAAGGGGTACTATTGGACAATGGATTCAGGTAGGAATCCAGGTAGGAATATGTGGAAAGAGTGTGGCTGAAGAAACATTGTGACATTTGAACACATATATAAACTAGAGACAGATGGAAAATATAAATTCTCTCAGTGAATCACTAGTGATATTAGGAAGTAGAACTTTCTGTTCACTTCAAAAAGTTTGATTTTAATGATTTTAAATGCATAAATTCTTCATTAATTTGACTAATCTGCTTGTGACTTTTCTTTGCAGTTCTTATGTTATTTTCACAAGGTAACTTTCATTTATTTGTGATCATCATAACTATTTACTAAAATGCCTCTGTGTTTACATGACAACTTGCACAATTTTGAAGGGAAAATGTACAACAAAATAACATAAATAAGATTTTTGTTTCATGTGCAGAAGCAGTTACTATTTGAAAAATATTTACTGAAAATAACATTTTCCTTTTAACAGATGCAAAAGTTATACACTATCTATTAGTGTACAAGGCTCAGAGGCTAAAGAATTGGGATATAATTAATTATTTGTTTTTCCTTAAAACTACATGATCCTCAATTAATAGAAATTGTACCTTTCTTCCAGTGCACAGAGCCGTGCTAATTTATACCAAACTTCTCTAAGGGAACTTCCCTAAATGAAGTGATCATTTTAATGGACCGCACAGAAGGTGTGAGACAAAAGTGGAAATGCCTTGAGTATAAATTTCTGAACATTACAATTGTTGACAGAAGGCCTATCAATAAGACAGTAATCCTACAAAAATACAGAAAGATCAGATTCTTTGTCGAATTAGACTTGCTTTAATATGGATGCATGCAAGGGGATAGCAAAGGAGCTGGAAACTTTCCATCTGCTCTGTATACAAAGTGATTAGATTGTGATCACTTAGTCCAAGAGGATAGAAATGATGAACAATTCCATCAGGATAAGACATGCAAATTGGATCAATTAAGCTTTGAGAGCGTTCAGACAATCTGGTAGAGAAGTTTACATGCTGTGTCAAGTGAAACTTAACAAAGATCAGTCTTGGATGCTGGGGGCACGTATAATAGTGATTTAAACTCTAATCTCCAAGAGTAAGTCATTGTTTTCAGATTTAGTTATAAAATGGATCAGAAATTATAATAAAGCAATCAGATAATATAATAAAAGAACCCTTAAGAAGATGTTTGACACTACACCAGAAGTATGACAGGGAAAATAGCAACAGTTTTTGAGTTGCAACATTTGAGGTAGATGAGAGCAAATTCAGATGACTGATCCTGTTTGCAGCTAACAGAATGCACAATTCTAGTAACTCCTGTACCTTCATGTTTACCACAATGTTTCAGAAGCAGGAAGGATTCTCATAAGTAGCTCACTGTGTGCACTATTTTCATTGAAAGAAAGCTCACTCAGAATTGGGTCAACAAGAAAATGAACATTAAGTAACAGGGATGTAGTTTCATCAGAGACCACGTAAAAATTTGAATTATGTATCCTTTTCAATGTCTTTATCGTGTCAAAAAGAAATGTTGTTTTAGATAATCAGAGGGGTCTCTATGGAAATTGATAATTCTCAATATACTTGAAATTCTGGAAACTTCAGAAATAAGTTTTGAAAGAAGACACTAAAAATTTCAGTAGAATCCAGATAGTTTACAGAATTAGAAACATGTCTGCACAATTTTCATTTTAAGGTAGATTTAGTAAGTACACACTAACAGTGTAAAATAACACATTCCGTTTTACTATTTTCTCAAAATTTGTTTATCAGTGGTACATACATTGACTGTATCACCAGCATTTAGTGGCAATGAGTAAGAAACACAGTAAGAATATGTTATGGTGAAAACAGATGAAAAAATCTTGGGTTGGCATCATTGTTGTACACAGCAAATCTCATATCCTAGTAGGTTTTTTTTTGTGTGTGTATGTTTTTTGTTTTTTTTTTTTTTTAATTGAAGTTCAATCTTAACTCATAAATATCTTCTCACATAATTTGAAACGTCAAAACATGATTTAAGGAAACAAAGTATAATAACTGCAGAGGAATTTGATGAGATTTTCTTTATTAAATGCTCATTGTAAACACCAGCATAGAAAAAAGCACTAGGAGAGTATTGCCTTTTACACAGAACTGTTAAAATCCTTTTAAACTGTGAGGATTTGCAATTAACCTAGTATTGCTCATGTTAAGGTAGTTTTTAAGAATTTGAAACAAGCATTATCCTTTCCCTCAAATAATTACTGAAAAACAAGCAGAAAACATGGGCATTAAAATCATTTATTACCCAGCCCTTAATCCTATGGAGTTTAAACTATCAAGATATGAATTATTATCTTGAGATCAGCCTGGTTATATCTGAAAACCCTTGCAGGCTTGCAAGTTTGAATGGCTAGAATAAAAGCTAGGGAGAAATCAAACTTCTTAAAGTATCTATTCACAAAGGATCACTTTAAATGATCTGAACAGTTTCAAGCAGACTTTCAAGTGTCCATACTTACTGTGCATACTCTGCTTCAGCTTGTTCAGAATACTGAACAGTTACAGTGTGAATTTATGTAATGAAATCTCTTAATCTTTCAATGCTGCTTCTTATAATTAGGCATATGTGACACACATGTTCATTAAAGCAACCTTGCTCTTTGAACAGGGGTTAAGATGCTATTTCAGAAAGGTACTCAGGCATATGCTTAGTACCAACTTTCATGATTGTTAAGCAAGTCCTGACATGATGCACATGCATAAGGATAATTTCCTGACTTAGAAAATTCTAAACAGGCTAAATTTGATGTGGCACCAGGTTAAATTTCCCTAGGTTTTGAAGTGAATTTTGAACAATGAACTGTGAATTAACTAGCCAGTATATATACATATGGGTGGATGGATGAACTTGAGAAAAAATTTGTGGTAGAAATCAATATGATAGACTACCTTCAGTGAAATGGATAATAGTAGGGGAAAGAAAATATAAAATATCCTATAGTCTACTGAAAACAAGAGAGTGTTATCTGTAATTCAGTGTTTTACATTTGCTTTTACTTTTACTGCAGAGTTAGAATGGGTCACAGTCATTAATGGAAAGAATTAACAGAAATGTTAGGGTGTTTGATCAAGCCAGAGTCTAAAAGAGATTCTAAATAAAATGTAAACACACTAGCAACAGTAACCTGTGTTTTATGATAACAAATTAACCAAGGGATTCTTTTGCTCTTTTTAACCTGAACTGATTTTAAGACACAAGTGTCTACATGAAGGTATCTAATATTCCACTTTATTTGGCCATGCATTGTTTTTTTCATCTTACACTGTCATACCAACGATGAAACTATAATATTTTACTATAGGTATTCATTTCTGCCCTTTTCACATGAAACAAGTCACTCATTTTAAAATGCTATAGAAAATTTTGTGTTCTAACTCTCTGTTACTGACTTATTTCCTTGACCCACCGTCAGCTCTGGGCAGCTATGACTTTCTCCACAACATGCCTTCTGAGGTACTAAAAATGTCCAATGTGGCATTGTGTCAAAATCTTAATTTTGCACTTTAGGTCTAGGAATAGGCCCTTTGACATTGGTGACAAGACCTATGGGATTAAATTTGTGAAAATGCTCTGGAAAATACCTGAGTGGTGTGAAATATTTTGCAACATAAAACCGATTTGTTCATATGGAGAATTGCCAATTTATAGTTGATGATATATCTTTCATGAAAGTCAGCATTGAGTGTCGTATTTTTTCAAACATATAGAATTTTATAAAGAAAGACAATAATTTTATATTTTAAATTTTATAAACAAGACAATTTAATTTTTAAGAAGAACAACACAATAACAAACACTATTATCCTGACATTTGTTTTATCATTTTTTCTAAAAATTAAAATGTAGACCAACATGTAAATTCTGTTTTTTTCTTACAGTTTGTAAATATTAACAAGTCCATAATTTTTTCAGGAAATTAAAGATTAGTGAGTATGTGGACCCAGTTAACTGCATTTTTTCTGTATTGAAAGTCTTTAATCATCAAAAACATAGATCATACTCTCTTCTGTAGTCCAGTACTTTGAAGCTTCTCCAGATACATAACTCTACTTACTTACACTGCTTTACAGTTATGTATTTTACTACTGTCTTCCAGTCTGCCAGGGTGTCAGCACTTCCCTCTAACACACAAGGTAATATTATGAGTCAATCTTTAGTAGCATTAAGCTTTCAAAAGCAAATTAAATGTGAGGGATTGATATAACATAAAACCAAAACGAAAACAAATGAAAAAATTCTGCACCCTCTGGGTGTCTATTCCTTGGTACTAATGTTCTTTGCAAGCAGGTTCCTATGAGAAAAATCATTATCAACCAAGCAATGCTGCAAGCTATTTTGGATAGTTGAAGCAGAAAGAGGATAATCACTTGAAACTATAGATCAGTAGTTTGACAAAGAAGAGGCAATATGGGAGGTATAATTTCCAATCTAAAATAAATACATTCAGTATAAGCACATATCTTATCTCAGAAAATACTTTAATACCAAATGCATTTTTGTTTTAAATTCGGTACTATTGATATAGTATAGTCAAACAAGAGGTGTGTATGATTATCTTTCCTGTGCAGTGCTGTAACAATATTTCTATAGATTACAGAGATAGAGATGAAAAACTAGATCCTCTAATGTACTCTCATTTTCCATGGTTGAAATCCTAGGCCCAAATTATTATGGCTGAGTAGAAAAAGCATTATGGGAGAAACAACTTTCCAATTACTATATTTGTATTCTAATTTCTTATTTCTATTTTCAAGGACAGATAAAAAATTAAAAGCATTAATTTTTCATTATTGAAGGTACATAAATTCTGAAACTGCCTTTCTTGTTTCATTTATCCTCTTTTCCTTCTTTCTATGATATAAGGAAGGATTTATTTATGCATTGTTTGGTCTCACTCACTCACTCACTCACCTAACTAACTAAAAAGAATAAAGAAACTATTATAATAATTAATGATTAATAGAAGTATGTAAAATGGTATAAGAAGAGAAAATAGTCATATTACTATAAATATATATATTTTTCACATCTATGTATGTGTTTCATTCAAGAAGAATACATGCTCAAGAAACATTCCTTCACTGTATGTGTGTTAATGCTGTGCAGTGATTATTTAACATATAATGAGGAAGTAATTAAAAAAGAATGAGTGAAGTTTCTTGAGAGATCCCTTTCTGCAAGGTGCTACACATACATGAATTTTTCAAGCCCGTGAACATCTGCTAGCCCAGAGATATTCTTATATGAAGTATCCTGTGGACTTTGGTGTTTGTTTGCTATGCTACATTTTTTAAACCTGAACAGTTCCATAGGAGCCATATGTGGGGAATGCAGGGAGGAAGTCTCCTTAAAACAAGTTTATTATACTGCTGAAATAGAGTGTAGTGACTTTAAGAGAATTTTGTCTTGCAGCTTCAGTGATTCTTGGCAACAAAATAAATCAAACCACTGGACCAGCAAATGCGTTGCTTTAGTATATAACAGCAAGTTGTATGGTGCATTATGAATAGATATGGATTATGTGGAAATGCTGTTGGCATGTATGGAAGGAAACTTAGGCCCTTTCCTGGAGAAGTAAGACCCAAAATAGAGCTAGTAAGAATAAACATTCAGGAATTTGTAAATAGAGTTTCATTGCAGTGTTATTTTCACATGATTTAATTGTATTAGGCACTTGTATAAATAAGGTTTGAGTCATTGATTTCTTTAATAAAAAATTAAATCTATTTGAGCCATAACCAGCTGGTTTTGTATAAAACAAAAATGGCAAATCTATTCTATGTGTTGGTATGTCAATGATGCTGTTTTGTTACTGAGATATTTAGAATGAGTACTCCATCCAAGCAATAAATACTGATAGAAAGAGAGTAGTGTGGGGAAGAAAACAGACACCACCACCACCACAGCCACCACCAAATAAAAACCCAACAACTAAACAAAAAAAAAAAAAAAAAAAAAAAAAAAAAAAAAAAAAAAAAAAAAAACCCAAAAAAAAAAAAAAAACAAAAAAAAAAAAAAAACAAAAAAACCCAAACAAAAATAAACATGCAAAGCTGAATATTGAAAAGCTCTATAAAGATTCCAACGTGCATGTCATCTGCAAACAGTGTGGTCTGTTTCCATTCTAGGAAGCTGATTTCTGAAAAGTTTGAAGCCTGTATGTGAGGAAAGCAGGTCTCTTTTTTTTTTCCAGTTCTTGTTTTAGGCATGTTATGTTATCTATATGCTCTTGGTGGTGCTACAATACAGTATTGCTGTCCCCCCCCCAATAAATTTTATGCAATTAGTACATGATGATGCACAGTATGCAGATGGTTTTTACCTCCCAAAGCTGCCAAACTGTCTTTTTAAGAGTGTGAATGACAAATAGTCATTTTGGGGAGTGACATGTCATGATGATGGCCCATTAAAACTCCTCAAGAATATTCAACCAGCTACATATGCCCACTCAGCTCCATCAACAGCAGCAGCTGCTTCTGAGCTGCTCCTGTAGCTGCAGTAAACTTAATGGGCTGGCTGCACAATTCCCTGTTGCCACTGGGCATTTTGTGTTCTTATTTAAACCGGGGAGTGGAGAAGGCACAGATTTGTGACTAGAGCAGCTGCAGAGACTGGAAAAGAAGAGGACAGACAAGAGAAGTGTATGTATGTGCGTGTGTGCATGCACACGTGTACGAGTACATACATGCACTTAAATGTATGTATAGATACAGTATCTATATATAGATCTATATATATATATAAAGAGCCATTTTATATACGTATACAGAAGAAGAAAGAAAACTACAGAAAAAATTAAGTATTATTAAGGGAAAAAATATCATAGAAATGTAATATGGATGCTCTTATCACATCAAGTTTTCAGTATTTCCTATTAATTATTCAACTCACTAGCCTTTAGATGGGAGTATCATTTATTCCTAGGGGAACTTTTCATCTGAACTTTGCCTTCAACCTAGAAGCCTTGAGGGCTTACTTAGATCCTAACTGGAGTATTATGAAGTGAAATTTTTAGAATTTTAGTACTCCTAATTTGAATTTTGTTTGAAAAATAACCATCAAGGCTATTGTTCCCTTTCCTCTTTAACCCCCATTTTCAAAGGTTGTCAAAATTAAATATTCACTTCACTTCATGTGGAAGAGGTGATAAGATTATTATCCTCCTGAAGCACTGATCCACTACTTAAAACTACAAGGGCTGTATAAGGGCTTTAACTAACTCTTCCAGCAATATTTCTGAGCATTTTATTTTGGAAACCATACAGAGGAAGGAGGGAAAAGTAAAACCTTACTGCTTATTCCAAGTTTGATGACGGAAGAGCATAAGTAAATTAATACAAATTCTTGCCATTTTAGTTTCTTAGGCACAGAAACATGCATTCTGTAACAGAAAGGAAGGAGTTAAAAAACTGCATTAACAGAGGAAATAATGATTATTTGGGTTTTTTTAAAGAATAATACTGAGTTCTTTCAAAGTCAGCTGACAGTTATGCTACTCTCCCTGCCCATTAATCATGTTTATTTTGTTTTCACCTTTGGTTTCAGGACTTTAAAATCAATGGTAATTTAAATGTCAACCTCTTATTGTGTTTTTTTTTGTTTGTTTGTTTGTTTTGTTTTTTGGGTTTTTTGTTTGTTTTTTTGGGTTTTGTTTTGTTTTGGTTTGGTTTTTTCACCTACAAAGTAAGCTTTTTTCTTCTTTTGTATACTTGGAGTAGTAGTATTACACACCCAGTATTACTTGACCAGATTCAGGTAATCATCTTTTTAAATTACTGTTGCATGAAGCAGAGTACAAAAAAGAAGATGCTGATAAAGTTATACAACGTTACTCTTGCACTTCCAATGTAACCATGTTCTCATCCATTTTGGCTTTTGGTTTGTGAGTATTCTTACATGTATTTATTTATTTACTTATTTATCGTTCATTTATTTATTTATAATTTTGTCCTCTCTTTCCTGTTAAACATTTGTATTTATTTCACCTCATCTTATACTTCCTTAGTGGTGCCTGAATACCTTGATGTTAGGTGAAGTTTTATTCTCACTGGTTTATATACTGGTGAGTATGAAGGTCTTGGAGGTTCAAATGTCATACATTTTGACTGCAGGAGGACTATTAAAGGCAATCTGAGGGATGAAAATTGGTACTCCCAAAGGGATGTGCTTTGGTTCTACTTTGAATCTGAAATATGTTCATATGCTAGGTAACTTCTGATGACCTCATTGCATTTGTGGTGATCCTGGGCAGATATATATCTGCCTTGTGGTCGTTCACAGGGTCCTAGTATTACCTGTGTAAAAACAAAATATGATTCAGAGGCAGTCTGAGTTCAGGCAGCCTGTAGAGTCAGTGCTAAATGTGAAGAGATCTCTGAAATGTCCTGGACCTCAATTGTCTCAGAAATTCCTAGGTCTTTGGCCAGCTCTGTGCACTCCAGATACTGTTTTGACTGTTTTAAGTCAAGGCAGAAGAGAAGTCTTGCCTGGGCTGACCAGATTTTTAGTAACCCTGTCACCAACTGCTTGTGTTAGATAAATATAATGTGGTTGTACTATGGTCTGCAGCATGAGACCTTGTTGTACTCCCTTGTGACTGTCTCTGCACTTGCCTGACAAAGAGAAAATCTGAAGGCAACAAAACAGTGCATGAAATTACCAGTACATCAACGTGGCAAATTGTGCCACAGTGACACCGTTGTCTGTCCTGGTTCCCTACTATGCTGACAACATTGTCGAGACAAGGAGACTCTGGCACCATTACAAGCATATTCCTTCTGTTCAAACTCTAATTAAATGTGTTGGAGTTTTAGGTATAGCCGTTTATATTGACTTGATCTCTTGTCCCCAGTATTATCTATTATGCTGAAAGCACAGAATGTAGACCAGCATATTTCTTTCTGAGCCTAGGCAGGCCTATACATTGTTTTACATAAATTAATAAAACCAAAAGCAAACGAAAACCCTCCAGGAGCTCCTTTATCACTTTCTCAACATTTCTTGGAGAATAGACTTTTAAAAACAAATCATTACCTACTAAATAATACTTTCACTGGTGCCTGGGTGTAAAGTCAATTATATGAATTGCCGACATCAATACAATGATGAGGAATCTTTTTCTTTCCCACATGACTTTTGTAATCAGGCTGAAAGACAAATTTAAAAAGGTGTCTTAGGCTGCTGATACTGAAATATGGTTTCAGTTTACAAGAATGATAGTTTCAAGGCTTCCTCTGGAAACAATGATCCTATTAGTAACTAATGTATTTGTAAAGCCCTTAGATGTTGCAGAAACATGGTATGTGTGCACATTAGATTTTACTGAAATGTTAACTCCATTTTCTAGGTTGAATTTTAAATATTAGTTATTATTTGAATTAAAATTGTTCCAAAGCACCAACACTGAACCCTTAATTATCCTGATACACTGAAACCCTAGTTGAGAAATATAGTGTTACAAAAAAAAAGTGAAAAAAGCCATATAAATATCTAGTATTTGATGAGTCATCACAAAACCCATACTGACAATGACAATCTAAGGGAAAAGGGGATTTGAAAACTTTGTATGTGTAACCATAGTTAATATTGAACTCCAAGAAAACAGCAGTTTTAAGAGCCTGGCTGTCACGATGACCACAATTTAATAGAAATGGCAAAATTGCATTTTTGTTTCAAATCACTAGCTTTTTTTAATCTTTTAGAAATTTAGATGTTTAATCTTTATATACCCTTTTTAAGTCTTCCAAGAAAGGATGAGAAGGAGAATATGGCATGAAGAAAAGTTTTTTCTTCCCACAATCTCTTCTCAGTTGTTTTGTGACAGTAAATGGTGGTTATAAAATGGACAAGAAGATCGCTTCTGGCTTGTAGTTCTTTTTTTCTTTTTCATGGTTGTATTTGATTGTTAGTGCCTCCTTGCATTTTGTGAGGAGGCAGGAATAAAGCTACAGTTATGTCAGTTCCATATCACTGATAACTATGAATGCTGCACAGGGCATGAGGAGGAGGCAGTTTTCTCCTCTCCTCCCATTCTAGTTACTTTCATAGATAGAAAGGAGGGGTGCACACAAGGCAACTCCTTGAGAAAACCTTTCAGTTCTGCAAAAGACGGCACATTTCCGATGGTCTCAGCAATGAAGAGAGATTATATTGAAGCATCTAATGTTTCCTCGTCCATCTCTTTCTCTCCATTACTTCTATCATTCTGCTGGTGTCAAAAAACCACCAGCTCCTCATGTTCTCCCTTCGATTTTCTTCTTCACTAATAATCTACAAACTCTGCAATGAATCATTAACCATGCTGGCACAGAGAGAAACAAAAACAAAGATAGATCTTTAGGGAAGAGAAATAGGAGAAGAGAGGTATATGAACATTGCACCTGCTTTAAAGGAGACTGAACTGAAAATCATAAAAAGAGCAAACCTCCCATTCAGACATACAAGAGATGAGTAGTGGCCAGGTAAGCTGCTTTTAATACTTTAAATGCTTTTAGTAATGCAGAGCAGTATCTCTCCTTACTGAGAAAAATAAGTCTCCTTCTGTATGGGAAATAGTGCATTAGTACTTTAGTGGCAAGTGATACAAAATGATATCATCTTTGGTTGTACAGATCTTAATGTGGAAATAGGCAACATCTAGAAACTATTGAGAATTAGGAATTTTGAAAAAAATGTTTTATTAAGGTTTCCATAGACTAATCACCACCCTAATAGACAAATGCATTAGGGAAGACCCTAGACTAAGCTTTATTGCTATAGGACCAAAAAAAAAAAATGTAGAGAAAAAGAATTGATTTATTAAAAGAGTTAGGGTAATAACACCTTTGCTGTTCAGTGAAGCTGAATGTTTCCTTCTCTCAAATGTATGCAAACAAGTATTTTCTGAAACTGAGAGCCTAAAAAGATTTAGTGTTATTTCAGCTTGAGCTCAGAGTCAACAGAGGGCACTCAATATATTATCATCTAAAGAAAAAGGAAAAATGCACTTTTTACGTGCATTGTCCCTCTCCTCAACAAGGCTTATGTGGGTTTTATTATTAGATCTGTTTACTTTTGCTAACTTTCCTAGCCCATCAAAAGTTATCCTCCTGGTAAAAAATACATAATCTCTCTCTAAGAGTATTGTTCCTTCTCTTTCCTGTTCTCATGTACTGTTGTACATGCAGGGGTTCACCCAAATCCAGAACTTTTAGAATCTTCATGTTAAATGTATGTAACAAAATATTCTATAGGATCAGCATACAAGAATTGGCTCATGAACCTTATACCGAAAATAAGCCTACTTGATATCCGAACTGGACAGTCACCATCTTGGATGTTGTGTCAAGGTGGTAATGGATGAAATTAATTGGAAGCATAAAATTGTCTCTGTCATTCCCCTTTCTGAAAACATGGTGTTTTATTTTCAACACCTATGGCAAACAGTTTCTGAAAGGATTGTCTGCCATGACCCAGAATGAGATTTACCCATTGAATGCTCCATGTCTCTTGAAACAAGAATTTGAAAGTGACAGTCTTGAGCCTCTCTACTTTTGAGGTCATAGTCCCCACGTGCTGCAACAGATTGAACTGCAGTTCTGTCTCCTACAGGAATGGTCCTGTAGAAAGTGGGAGGAATGAAAGACAAGTTAGTAGATGGCATGGCCATAGATGTTTTCTGGAACCTTCCTGTAAAGTATTCTTGTCCTGAGAACTAATATCATTCTATATAATTATTGCCAAATTAATAACATGAACAAATGAAAACCTCAGGGTTTATTACTTAATGTATTTATTCTATTAAAAAATAAACAAAGAATATCCCAAAACAACAATAAAAGCAAAGAAGAAAACCTGACTAAACCAAAATACGTACAAAGTGTTTTCTAAAGCTAACTTTATATGGAAAATTGTATTTCTTACTTCCTATCATGTTAAATTAAATAGCTGGAACCACTGGTAGTTTGTAGTCATGTTTGGTAGTAGCAGAGATGTGAATATGATACAAGACATTAAAAAAAATTTGTTCATAGTTTCAAAGTGTTGATGCCTCTGCATTAATGACTTTGAAGATCACTGTATAGAAGAATTATATTGTTTGAAGCTGGAACATAGGTGACATGAACACTGCATCAAAATTCTCAATATTTACAGCAAAGTAGTTTTCTTTCTTATTTGCATTGTTCTCTTGCACTGTGCTTTTAAGTTATCTCAGATGTCCTCTAAAATGCATATAAAAGTGTTGAAAAAAGCTCTTTAGAGTGCTTTACACTGAATTAATTGTTCTAAAGTGCCAAAGATAAACTAAATCATGAGCTATATCACCTTCCTGGGGTTAAGTAGGTAGAGAATGGTACATTACTAATTTAAGTATCAGCCAGCACAGTTTTTAAATGCTTAGTAGAACAAAGTTTTAATGAAAGATACAAAGAAGTTTGCAGTTCCAGAGTGTTAACCTTGGAATAACAAATGTCCTCACTAATCACTTTACTAATCCATGTGATAGCAATTTTCTTACCAAGGCATCATTCCAAAAGGTGGCTTCTGTTCAGCATTTCACTCCAGGTCACCAGCCACTGTAGTGCAATCCATGAGGAGATTTATGGACCTCAAAGTGGAACTCCTTAAAGAACAATGTGCTATTAATCAGTAAGCCACTGAGTGAGAAAATGGGAAATGCTGAAGCTACAGAATTTCTTCTTTCCCTGAGATGTGAAAGCCTTGCTCAGTGCATCTTCAAGGATTTACTCCCTGAAAGTATCTGTTTTTGTTTTTTTCCAAAGGAGTGCTGGTCAGTTATTCAGGATAGGATTGGATGTAGATACCAGGTGAAAGGTGGGCTGTGCAGCCCTGCAGTTTGAGACCACTGTAGTGTGCTGATGGGCTCAGCTCCATCTCCACGGGACAGCACTGTGCTGCTCTCAGCAACTGAGATATAGAAAGTTTCCTTTCTCTGCTATAAGAGATTTACTTGTACATCTCTAACATTCAGAAAACTGCTCTTCCAGGTGAACTGCCGGGTATTCTGGTGTCCTCTGCTTTTCTCTCATCCAGCATCTATCCTAGAGTATGCCAGAAAAGGTGGAACAGCCTTCACAGGGAGAATATGAGAGTCTCAGCCACCACAGAGAGATCAGCTAGAGTATGGGTTATAAGGAAAACAGAATCACATTAGAAAGACAAAGGCATGGAATCTTTGTATCCCATAACCTCAGTTCTTATGTAATGTGGTATTCAGCATTTCAGTCTTCAGGATTCTGGCTATGTAAGGAAACCCACACAGTTCCTCTGTAACACATAGGAGACTTATGCACCCCGAAGTAGGTATTAGAGAAAGAAAAGAAGAAGGAAAAAAATGTCAAACAAAATCAAAGGGAAGTTAGACAAATTCTTACTTGCACAGGCCACTGCTCCTCTGTGGGGAAGATGGGCACTTCTTCCAGTCAAGTTTGAAAAAGCATTGAAAACCCAGCCGTCAGATGTGTGAGTTGAACAGAGGTATGGTTTGTTCAATAAACCCCAGCCACTGAGACTGAGGAATAGGCAGTGCTGTGGATATTGAAAGAGCCCGAATGTGAGATGCGTTTTACTTTGGCCTGCTGACAGTGTCAGCATTGTCTATTCCTGAGTAGGGCTTTAAATGTTCGGGGAACTCCACTAACAAACTCTTAGGCTTGTTTAGGTGTCTCTGCATTTAGGTTGCAGAAGAATAAGGATAAACCATATTTTGAAATAATGTAGCTAATCTCATTTAGATACCCTAATCCAGTCCAAAGCTCCAGATTCCATTCTGTTTTAAAAGAGAGCAGTGCATTGTAATTGCATAAGTATGAGATATCCAAACAGTGTAAGTGAAATAATGTGTAAGAAATAGGCAGCTTTTTATGCAGCTGAAAAATTCAAAACTGAGCATGAATACTTCCCTGCTGAAAAAGGAAAAGATTTTGCAGCTGTGCTAAATCATGCCCAAGATAACAATTTTCTGCATGTATTTGTGAAGTGAATGCTGTCACAGTGATACTCCTAACACAGAGAAAAAAAGTCAGTGATGGAAATTGTGATGATGATGGTTATGACAGTGGACTTACCTCCAAACTCATAATAACATGGAATTAGTTCAGGTACAACGAAGATATGAGATAGCAAAATCAAAAAAAAAAAAAAAAATTAGCATTGTCTTCAGCTAATTACAAGTTAATCCACTGTTAACAAGCAAGAAAGTACTTTAAATTTTGACTTTTTGACTGGTACAGTATTAAATATTCTTTTGACTGGTGCAGTATTAAATATATCATATGTACATATTTCTATAACATGATATCCAGATCAATTACATTTTTGATACAAGTTTGAGAAGTATGTAAGGAGTTTTTGAGTCTGTTCTGTAAGAACTAGAAAACCTGTGGAATCCTGCTCTGTAGTTAAAATACCTTGAATAATGAGAAAATTTTTTTTATTTCTGTAAATCTATCTTGCCTTTCTAATGGAAGATACATTTTGACTACTTAAGTATATTTCTTGTGTGCCTACTAAAAGTAGTCCCAGGGAAACTGCACCTGAATTTCAAGGCTATGTGCTTCCAAAAGGGCCAGGACACCTTGGTCTTTCTCAGAGTCTGCATTTTTCTGTAATTAGATAATGGAAAGCATTGGAAGTGAAGAGTTGAAGCTACAGGCCCATCAGATAGTAGTGAGAAATTTACCAAGCAGTACATTTTACCTCATTTTATAGAATCATAGAATATGCTGAGCTGGAAGGGACCCATCACGATAATCAAGTCCAGCCCCTGGCTCTGCACGGGTAGCTGCAAGAGTCACACCATGTGCCTGAGAGCACTGTCCACATGATTCTTGAATTCTGTCAGGCTTGGTGCTGTGACCACTTCCCTGCTCCAGTGCCCGACCATACTCTTGTTGAAAAACTTTCCTGCTATGCAACCTAAACCTCTCCTGACTTAGCTTCATGCCACTCTCTTGAATTCTGTCACTGGCCATGAGAGCGAAGAGTTCAGTACCTGCCCTGCTGCTTTCCCTCAGGAGCAACATTTGACATGTTTTACTGCTCTCTGTGGTAAACACTGGGAAAATACGTAAATACACACAAGAGCAAACACACACTCTCATTAAGTTTATACTGACATTTGTTTGGAGTCTCACCTTTCAGTAGGATTATAAGATGAAGTGAGCAATGTGGTTAAATTCAGGTAGGGATAAAGTCACAGTTGTGATCATATGCGTGCACGAGTTTGCCTGAGAAGAGTGAGATTGCAGGAAAGAATGAAGTTTTCTTACTTAAAGAAGCAAATTTACAGATTCTAATGGTCCCTCACATGCTGTGCTTGTTAAGCATTCAGCTTATATTTCCAGGAACAATGAAATTTCCTGTACTACTACTCAACATAGGAATTATTTTTACATATCTCCATGCCACTGACTACCGTGTAAGTTAATCTCATCTCTCATCAATTTTTCACCAGCTTCACTCTGATGTTGATAAAGGAGATGGTTCCATCAAATACATCTTGTCAGGCGAAGGGGCAAGTTCCATTTTCATTATTGATGAGAACACGGGGGATATTCATGCTACAAAGAGGCTGGATCGAGAAGAGCAGGCCTACTACACGCTCCGAGCACAAGCACTAGATAGGCTGACTAACAAACCGGTGGAGCCGGAGTCCGAGTTCGTCATTAAGATCCAGGACATCAATGACAATGAGCCAAAATTTCTGGATGGTCCCTACACTGCTGGAGTTCCTGAGATGTCTCCTGTGGGTAAGTGCAAAATACACTGTTAGTGTTGTGGGAAATTTGCTCCTATTGCCTTTTTTAAAGTCTCATTATTTTTTTAGTGTTTCACACTAAGCTACTTAATTATCTATGAGGCACCTGCAACAGTAAGATATTTCAAGACTTCACTGGAAATAACATGCTAAATTAAGTATTTACCCGTTCAAAAATGTTGTGAAACTCGAATAGCTGTGCAAAGATTCAGATGACCATTTTATGGCATATTTCTCATTCCAGGGCCCAGAGGCTTTGTTTTATAATTCCCATTAACAGTAATAAGTTTCACACCTATGTTACGGTACTCAGAGGTTATAATTTATAATTTCATTCAGATAAGGTCTGTTCATAACAAACTCTCCAAATTCCTGCTAGTGAATAGCATAATATTTTTGTAAGTTTTGCACGTTTTAATACTAGTCTATTGGATTTTTTTTTTTTCTTACATTGAAATCCCATTTTTGGGGGAATACAGGCAAGCAGCAGGAACTGGGGTACAACTTAAGATAGTTCAAAGTTCTACTGAAATCAGAGAAGAATGGGTTTTAGAGGCCCCAGACTCTTTCTTGGAAACTAAGAAATGCTATTTTTTCATGAGTTTGAATTCGGAAAGAATTTAAAAATCAAATCCATTATCTCTTAGTTTCAAAATTATCTCTTAGTTTCAAAATGCTCATGCCACTGTCCGTTTGAAAGCTGACTCAGATCAGATTAAGGCTTGACCCAGATAAGTTTTGGTAAATGTTACTTTAAGACGAAATTACAAATGCAAACACAAAAAAAAAACCCCAAAACCCCCAAACCAACCAACCAACCAACCAAAAAAAACCAAAAAACAAAACCAAAAAAAACTAACAAAAAACCCCAAACCCAAACCAAAACAAACAAACTAAACCAATTTATTTTACTGCAAATATATGTACGGGAAGGCTCACTTCAGCTTTAGAGACTTCTGTGATGATTGAAATAAAAATTTTTCTTTACTTGACTGATTTTAAATGATATTAAAATGTGGTACTCTTATAGTAAGGCTGTGCATAAAAATTTCTATAGTTTCCTCAGTATGATGTCCCATGTTTTTGAATGTTAATGCATCTAAATTGAAGCTAGAGAGAAAAAAAGAATCTTCCCTACCTATGTGTCCTGCAGCAGTCATTAGCAAACATTGCTTATATATTTGAAACCCAGCTAAGCAGTCAATAGAAGTAAAGCGTTGCTAAAGAGTTTTTTATACATTTATTTTACTAAGCAGTAAGCACAGACACTATTTCTCATTGATACTTGGCATTTGCTCATTGTCACTTGAGCACTATGTGGAAGGCTGAAGAGGGAATATTAGCCTTGGAAGAAAGACAGATACCACAGCTTTTGCAGAGTAACAGAGAGAAGATGAAGTTATGATATATTGCTGGGAACTTTTTACTTCTGAACTTTGAAAAAATCTAGACAACATATAATCTAAGACTGTGAAACCTATAATCCACTTTGAAAATATGTTGTGCTAAAATGCATATTTTTTCGTAATTAAGTTGCCCTTTTATTTTGAATAAGATTATTTAAGAAAGATGTAGCATGCAACAACTATTAGAATTCTTTTTTTCTTGTATGTCTTATGACCTAAAAAGAAATTATCTCTGTATTTTACATCTGTGTTTGTCACGTCTGTCTATTCTTGCACTGGCATATCGATTTACAGACAACTACTACAGATGTATAAGGTTTACCTAGGCATACAAATCCATGCCTGTACTCCTACCTATGCACCATTTGTTCCAAAAATATATTGGAAATCAATCTATGGGGAGCGCACCGTGCAGTGGAGAATATAAGGACTATTTTTCAAAATGAGTTTCTTTGCATATTTTGTTGAATCTTTACATCATAAAGGTGTAAAAGAAATTTTCTCCCATATGGACCATACAACACCAAATGTATTCTCAATTCAGGTGAAGTATTATGCAAAATTTTTAACTGAGACTTGTGCACTCTCTGAGATTTGTGTCAACTAATGGTGGTTTCAGATTCATGAACTTCCTGAAACTGCACATTTTCAACCTCTTCACAGTTAATATCATGCCTACCAAATATTACATTGCCACAGAGTTAAGGATTACCATGAAATTCCTTTGTCACACTTTGTTGTACTTTGTTGCATTTTGTCTTACATAATTGCAGCAATTCATACTTTATTCATATAACATAATTTTTAATTAATCACCTAGAGCATCCATGAAATATTAAGGAGATACAAAGTATCTCTTTCTTATTTTGTTTAAAATTATATCCATGACAAGGATTTTTAATTGGATATTAAAGGAAATGAAAGACATCATGGGATTATAAACCCAAATTAACTATAAAGCTAGGAAAACTATAACCTTTAACCCACAGGCTGGTTATGCAAGTATAATGGTTCTGTATTTTATTTGACAAATATTTTTGGACGTTATCTAAGGCTAATTGAAGTCAATCTCTTCTTTTATTTGAAATGACTTCAGGTCAGGTTCAAATTATATTTGGGTCAGGCCCAATTATATTGATTTTCCTGAACAGAGTAAATATCTTGATGGCTTTTAAATCTATTCATGGCAAAACCCCCAAAGATATGGCCTCTCTGAAAATCATAAGAATTTGGGTTTTTTCATGTTTTTTTCCAAGTGTGTCTGGTTCTTAAAAACTGAGCGGCATTATATTTCAAACAAAAGGATATTGGTCTGTTGGAGTTATAGCCAAAGGAAGTAGGGATGAGAATTCCAATGGCCATCATAGTTTTGGTTTGTTTAATCTTCTCTCCTCTCCAGCCATAACAACAGCTTTGCTTGTTACACAGCACAACAGATATCTGTCTTGCCGTGTTTATTACCCCTGATTGAGATGGATAGAAAAATCTGAATTATATAGCAAAGAAAATAAAGTAAAAACACTGTATCAGGCTAAAATCTTTGATACAGTGTGTAATGACCTTTGAGAGCCTGCATGAAGTGTCTCTCTCCAAGCATGAACCACCTCTGCTTCCCTTTGTCTGACCTTGTTGCTTAACTGGGACCATTCTTGAGGTTTTTTCCCCAAATGAGAGCAACATAACGAGGTGTTCTGACTCTCCCCTTCCACACTCCTGGAGGGGAAAGGCTGTGGAGGCCTTGCTGCATCGGCTGTGGGTGAGACCCAGTGGTAGAAGCAAAGAAATACCAGGAGCCACTGGGCAGAACCAGTTTGGATTGTTGTATGTAAGGATTACGCAGGAATTACTTGATGGTAAAGGTGTTTAATGTTTTTAGTAGCAGCTACTATGTAGGATTGTGATGTCATCATGGAATTGTTTTGTGTATTAGGCATAGTATGCATCATTAATTGACGTAAATTAATACTTTTAATAACTGAATGTCTTAAAGCTCTATTTTCAGTTTGTTAATGTGGCTAAAATTCAATTGACAAGAGTTTTTGCAGTTTCAAAATTAGGCAAAATTAATCTAGCTTTAGAAACCAGTTTTCTTTTGAATGATCTCACCAATATTAAAACAGAAGTCACAGAATCATTTTTCATAAATTTTTTTTTCAAAATTTGCATAAAATTTACTGCAAGTTACTAGCAAGCTTTCTAAAAATCTCTGTAGAGGATTCTAAAATAATACACTTAGAGATTCAAAATGGATTCCTTTGAAGGATCTCCAGCACAAATTTCAGCAACTAATTTAGATTTTTCTCTCCCTATCACAGAAAAGGTTAATCTCTGCAGCGTCAGGAACTTTGTTGAGCCTCAACTTGGCTAAATTTAAGTACAAATAGCACTCTAAATTCAAGGTCCCCTCTGCAAATATCCTCCTGTTCTTTTACGCTAATTTTAATGTAAATAGGTCAAATTTTAAGATTACCGTAAATTAGTAATCTCTACCAATATCTATTAAATATTATGTTACAAATTATCTTAAAAAATCTGGAAAATAAAACCAGAAATTCTGTGCCAGTCACATAGGATTGAGTTTATTACCATCTAGTATCGAAAAAAAGAATTATGTGGAACATTTGGCTAAGCAGCACAGATTTTTTCTCAGTACTTGCTACAGTTGCTGAAAAAGTTTATGAAGTTGCTATATGTAGAATTCTTTTTAATTAACTGATATCCAAACTTCATTAAAAAGACATAACTGTATAGAAAAATAATTTTAGAGGAATCCATATCTAAAAGAGAAAGCTATTTTTAAAATGAATAATGCATATTTATTTTTTCAACCCGTACAAAATACACAAACTGTAATATTTTAAGTTATAGTTGGAAAGCTGCAGTTTATATTAAGTCAGTAATGAAAGCTTAGGATAGGGTCTGTGCCCTGTCTACACTTGCACTCCAGGGCCCTGAACAATGGTAACTAAATAAGTTTTTTTGGAACACTCATTTTGTTGGTTGGAGTAAAGGGGTGGCACCATTTGTTGACTGTCCCTGTTACCTGTAAGCCCTAATCTTGGATGCAAGTATGACAGCTGACTGTCTCTGCTAGAGGGTAAGGCAAAGTATTCATGGATACAAGGAGGACAATCTGAGTGCAGGAACACTAACTCTTCTAAGATGAGGTACTTGGAACTATGATACAGCTACCCATATTTCCTCACACTTTTAGATTTATTTACTATCCATAAGTATCCCCACAGCTTAATGTTTTGGATTTTTTTTTAAAGGGAAGTATTTTAATTTGATATCAATCCATTGCAGAAAAATTTACAACAGCAATGCATGGCAGTTATCTTGCTCTGAAGGAATTCTTGTTCTTCAAGAGCAATCTGCTTCTTCTGGAAAAATCTCAGGAAATCCTCAAATACAGATTTTTCTGTGCATTTTGTTTCCTTGGAATAGATTTCCTACACATAGGACTTTTCACATGGTTAGAATACCTTCTGTTACCTTGCATATTCTTAAAAAACGATGTTTTGTAGAAATCTCCCTCTCAGCATGGGGCTTCAGAAGCTCATTTTTCTTGTGTGTAATTAGCAAAGAAATAATGACAATAGCATGGGTTTCAGATCTTTCCTCCACTGATGTTTAGAAGTTGATTAGCACTGAGGGACTGGAAATGCAGCATTGTTTTTTAGTTACTGATTACATTTAAATGGAATTATTGCAGAAAGATTTGATGCTAGAATTTCTACTTAAAAACTACCCTTTTCTAAAGAATTCATGTGTTTTAGGAGAGACAATTAAATTCAGATAATGACTTTATTCATCTCCTGGAATGTAGAGGGCTTGTTTGCTACATCAATAGAATTTTACAGCAAACAAGAACTTCTATACTTGCAGCATTTTGAAAATGTATGTGCTGAGATTGCAGAGCTTGTAATTTCTTTGATCTTGTATTGGTTTGGGGGCCTTGAAAGGACCAGGAGCAGGGGGCAAGGACATAACTGTGTGTGAGGTTTATAAGCACTTTTGCCAGTATTTGCAGACTTTGTAAGCTTCATTGGCAGGGCTTAGTGACTTTGTAAATGTGGTAAGCCTGGCTTTCACAAAGAACACAGGATGTCAAACAGTCATTATGATACCCTTGTTCTCAAAAGCTGGATAGACTTTGGCAAGTTTAAAATAGGTCCCTGCATGAAATTACATTATAGAGTAATTTGTAAAATCAGTTTGACATACTGAATCAAAGATCTTAGTTACTGGTGAACAGAAAATGGATGTATTTTAAATCCCATAACTGATAAATGACTTGATGGATTAACTACCAATTTTCTTTTTAAACTTTCCATCTACTTAATAGTTGCATGTGAAATTTCAGATTGGGAAGAATCTTTTTCCTGTCCAAAAATATTAGACAGGTCACAAGAGAGAAAAATTGCATTTAAATAGAATTGCAACCATACTACTTTGTCATAGACACTTCAGGAATAGAGATCAGGAATGTGGGCTAACTAGGCCACAACCTGAATAAATTTATCTTATGAGTTATCATTTCTGGTCAGAATCCTTTCAGTAGGACCCATCCTTTGTAATCTGCTCCATTTTATGGAGGGCTGCGCTTAATCCTCTCCAAACTTTCAACCTAATCCCAGGCTCCATTTATGATGTTCTACTTAACTGATAATGGGAAATATGAGGGAAGTGGATGGGAGATTTACTATATAAGATGCAAAGAATTTCAGAACTTTCTCCCATTTTATGGAAATTCCAAGTAAAACTGACCAGGATACTATTTGTGTTAAGTTCACCCCTGGGCATTGCTACTGCAGTTTGTACTTAAAAAGTGATGTCAAAATTTGCAGGTCTCATTTTCACATGTTAAAAACGTGTCCTTTCAGAAAATGAACACTGTGTTTAACAAATGCTTTTCTCTAATTGTGCATCTAAACAAAGTCTATGAAGCAATCCCATCTTGTCTTGAAGATCTCTACTGGGCATCTGCCAAATTGATACAATAGTTTGCAATCTCACCTCCAAATGGGTCCCTGGGCTGTTCAGTGGAAGGTCTGAATGTTCCAAACAATCTGCCAGTGAGAAAAATAATCCTTTCTGTCTATCAAAGGATGGTGACCATGACCATGGCTCCCAAGTGTTATTTTATTCTGCTGTCAGCGTACACCATGAAAGCTCTTGTCTAGAACAAAACAAATAGGAACTGACGTGGAGAACATAATGAATAGGAGCTGGATGCAGAATGTGGTCCTCACAAAATATAACCTTCTTATTAGCCAGTTAGAAATTTCGCTACTTATTCCTGTCAATATAGAGATATGTTTTGCTCAAGAAATCTTCATGCAATAGATTACCACAACTGATATTGCAGATTATTGAAGGAAATTACTGCTTTTTATAGGAATTTAGAGACAGCTTTCACCAGGTTCTCTCTGAGCTGAGAAACAAACTCTCTAGCCATCTCTTTATGAAGCAGTAAATAATTTTATAGGCTAGCAGTAATTTTGTGTACATTTATCAAAATCCGTAAAACATCTATATGTTTGAATTTCTAATGAGTCATTACAATTTTAGCATTCAGACTTCTCTTAAAAGGAAAACTACTACTACTGTATTTCATACTCAGCCTTCAGGCTTCACCATCATTACAGAAATTTTGCTGACATGTCCTCCACCAAGCAAAGGCAGAAATAGAGAAGAGGAGCTAATGAGTGAGATGGTTCTTACTGCTGTGAGTCAATGCCTGTGACAATTTGGGAAGATGGAATTCTGTAATAGCTTAGGTTACTACTAGCTTACAAACAAAACCTGGTGCACTAAACAGAGTCATCATGGAAATGATGAACAGTTGTGAAAAAGCCATCTCACACTGTTTTAGATATGTACTGGCACAGCATATCAAGTAAGTGTAGTTCAGCTTTTTCTCTCTTTCATGTGCAATAGTCCCTCAAACATTTTGCAGGTACCTCTGTGGTTCAAGTGACAGCCACTGATGCAGATGATCCTACTTACGGCAACAGTGCTCGAGTGGTATACAGCATATTGCAAGGACAGCCTTACTTCTCTGTGGAGCCCAAAACAGGTAAATTTACATAAACCCTCTACAGTATTGCTGAGAAAAAGAGGAAAATGTGCATTAAAACTTACTAGGAACTTATTAATATGACCTCTTGGTTAATTGAATACATTTGGGTTTTGTTGATTTTTTAATCTCTTATTCTTTAGAATAGATTATGAAAGCCACATGTTTGAGCTGTGTAATAAATGGACTTTGCTGGAATAGAATTTATCGGATTTTCAATCTACCAGCTGCATGGTCTGCTGCCTGTTGTCATCTCTCTTATTAGTGAAAATTTCAAAATTCATTGAACATTTTTTTCAGATTTCAGAAATATCAAAATGTCACTTAGCCAGGTTCCATAAGAATAAACTTAAGACATTATTACTCTCCATTCTACTTTTCAAATGGAAGTTTTGTTGTGGGAAATGAATCCCTTCTTTATTAATTTGAAGAAGAAAACACTGTGCTTCTTATGGTTATCAGATACAATATTATGCTGCCATTTTCAAAACATATTACTGGTGAAATTTGTTTTTACCATTGTCTTGAAATTTTGTGAATATTTTTACACCATGACAAAATACAACCTTTTATTCTGGGTTGGTTTAATAAATATTGCCCATTCTGCTGTATCATTTCATAAAGCAGGAAGGTAGATTCTTGCTCTGCTCTTTTCAGTTTAGTGCTTGAGCCTTCACTTGCACCTACAAGGAGAAGAATTATAATCTTCATTTTGGATATAATCAAGCTGAGACAAAAGAGAAAAAAGAATATTTACCCCTTTTTATCATAAACAATCTGTGATGTGAATCAAACCTGAGTCCCAATGGTGTGTCCAAAATGTCACACTCTATTTAGCAACATTTAAATTTGCAGAAGTAAGTACTGTAATTATCATCATATTGCAACAGATACATGTTCAGCAAGGATATACAGCACTGTCCTTTTCTCTCCAATGAGTATGGTTTATAGTGGTTTTCTCTCTGTTTCTCTTTTTCCCTTTCCATGTGTGCTTAAGTACCACATATATTGTGACAATGACTGCAGGCAGCCCTTGAACAATAATACCATTGTTTCTGCTAAATAAATAAGAATTCAGACTGAAATGTTTGCATACATTTTCATCTCTTTGATGTGATACTCAAATTTCCTGTGTGCATGAAAGTTTGCTTCCAAATGATTGGGTAACTTTGCCTGGTAATTTAACTATGACAGAAAAACAAGCATGCTAAGAAAAACAAGGAGGAAACAATAACACTATTAAATTGCATATTAATTATATTTTACATGTCTTGTAAAATGGGTGAAATAGTGCTAGGCAGTCTGTTTGTGAAATAAATGTTTCAACCCAACCCAGAGTTGATTAATGGCAAGTCCAAATTCATGAGGGAAAAAAAGAAAAAAATGTCTAAGCAAACATTCAACAAATAGCATATGAAGAGATATGTGTCCCAATGTGCCTCTTCTTTATTTAGTTTGTTTATGTTTCTTTTACTGCTGACACTAAGTGCTGGAGAAGCAAACGGATGACTCTCTGGAAATCAGGATTAGCAGCTGAACTATGTACTGAGAATGAAATATTCATAAAATCATCATATTTTGAGATGGAATATTTATTTTTTGATGTATATCAGCATAGCTGAAAGGATGAAACATGGAATTTTCTTCTATTTTTCATTTCACATCAATTCATTACAAATTATTTAATTAATTATGCAGATCATCAAATAGACATAATAAAAACTCCTTCAGATATTTAAGCATTTCATTAATAAACTAAAAAACATCATAATTATGCCCATGAATATCCAGAAGTGGATATTGGTAAACCAAATATATGATAAAAATATAATTTTATATGTCCGCCAAGTGTGTCACGTTATTAGTATTGGTAAGAGTTAATGTCTTGAATGGGTATTCAAAAGATAGTGAAATTAATCTTGACCTTAGAATTTTAATTTATTTTTTTTTAAAGAAAAATATTCTGTTTTTTCTCGATCAAAAAAAGTTGGAAACCAAATACAGGAGATTACATCTTCCAGGGAAGGCAGTGTTACCCAAGACATTTTGAAGACTAGTTCAGGGAGGAGTTTCTTGGAAAGCACAATCATGCACAGGATTACCCAGTGAATCTGATACTAAATAAAAATTGGTGGGTTTGGTGACTATTTAAAATAACCTTACAGTATGTCAGTGCAACTCCTAGTCAAAACCTGTTATATTAGTGTTGGAATTAATTCATTCCACTCCTGCTGCAACCACTGATCAGCTGTTACCTTTTACAGGAAAACTCAGCTTTCTCAGTAGCCTATTTCTGCTTGTGCCATCCTTGACACCTTGTCTTTCTGCAGGTGTTATCAAGACTGCCCTGCCGAATATGGACAGAGAAGCCAAGGACCAGTACCTCTTAGTTATCCAAGCAAAGGATATGGTTGGGCAGAATGGGGGATTGTCAGGGACTACATCTGTGACTGTCACTCTGACTGATGTTAATGACAACCCGCCCCGCTTTCCACGCAGTAAGCTACTTTATAAATACATGACTTGCAATATTATTCCTAAACACTGGCATTTTTTTTACACACTGTGCTATTTCTAAACAAAAAGTGCTTATTTTCCATGTTAAGTACTTTGTTAAACACTACTTGTAAGACTATTTTATTATTATTATTATTGTCATTATTACTATTATTACTATTATTATTGATTACTAAGCATTGTTTTTCTTTGCCTCATGCATACCAGATCAGTTGAAATGCAGCAGGAACTTTATGAATGTATTTCACTTTCTCTCTGTGAATAAATACACAAAAAATATATTCTAATAGATATTTAGGTCTTGTCAGTTAGATATTGTAATTCTTTATTTTGACACTTAATCCTTCATATTCCTTTGGCATTGTCATGTGCTGACAGGGTTTCCTAAAAAGTTCATTACAAAAGAGCTGGGAAGTCACCTTCTCTCCATTTGATTTCTTTGACTAAGGTGTCTCCCATCTTAACCTAGCACACAGTTGTAGGCTGAAACCAGAAGAGCTCAGTTTATTTATAGCATTCAGTCTGTGATGCTTTTGTCTTAATTAAAAAAACAAACTTACATGGTAACATAGAATCAAAGTAATGTGAAGGATGTATTCATGTCAGCTCCACCCTCACCTCCAACGAAGGAAAAAATAGATCTGTACATAATAGATTTCCTGTTATTTCAAGCCACCAACTGCTTGAAATAATAACAGAATAACTAAGTTGTTTTTAAAGGTGAGGGTGTTATTGGCTACAGAATGCATCATACCGTTTTGACAGCATATTTATCATTTCTTGCTTGGATAAATAAAAGCGAGGATTCTCAAGATGATGCACTTACTGTTAGAGAAATTGATATATATCAGTTTCTAGTGATGATCAGATTGTGAAATGCCTAATCAAGATATAAAGCTATAGAATAATGTTTTTTATTAATATTATTTTACTGACTTGTTTTTCTTTCCTCTTTTCTGGAAAACAAAGTAAAACTGTCTGCATTATTAGGCATTCACATCATGATTTACGTTTAAGTTTTGAATTTTATTTTTGCATCTTTGCCTTATACTTCTCTTGTCATATGAAGAAGTTATTCCTGTTGTACTTAGAGTCTATCACAAAGAAAACCCACTAAAAAGGGTAGTTCTATTTCAAAATTGAAAAATATATTCTTCTAGCCTAAGTAAATGTTCAGGCACATGATTTAAAGGAAGGTAGATTTAAGAAAGTTAGATTTTTTTTTTTTTTTTTTTTTTTGGCTTTCAGCCCAGAAGACTTTGAATTCATTAGGTTTTTAATTTTGCAGGATCATATCAGTATAATGTCCCAGAATCTTTGCCAGTGGCTTCTGTGGTGGCCAGAATAAAAGCTGCAGATGCAGATGTTGGACCCAATGCTGAAATGGAGTACAAGATTGTGGATGGTGATGGTTTGGGAGTATTCAAAATTTCTGTTGACAAAGACACCCAGGAGGGAATCATAACTATTCAGAAGGTGAGTCTGATTTTTCCCACTGATTCTGTTTAGAATTCTTCAAGATGGGGGCAGGTAATGAGAGTGTGAGCATTTGTTTCCAAGAGCCTTGTCTGTTGTAAATGTTTCCATTGGTATATTTTGTCTTGACTTCATTGTGAAATTTTGAGTTTTTTAAATACTTATGCTGAAAAACATTGTACATTTTCCTTTACAAGATCTGTATTTTCGTGTTTTAAAGCACTGCATTTGAATGGGACTCTAAGTGTAAACACATTTGTCTTTGTATTAAGTAGTAGAAATTATGCAAATATATCTTGCAGCAAAAAATAGAAGCTCTAAATAAAAAATGGATCCTGAAATTAACTTTAAAAATAATTATCTAAATGTCTTTGTCTGATGTGGCACTATTCAGAAAACACACATTATTAATTTAAAATTATGTAATAGCAAAAGTAGTAGGTTTACAAGATCATGTATTATTAAAAAATATTATTTCAAAAAATTCTGAAAAATTTAAGTAAGTATTTTTTCTTCATAGCTTTCTACATGTGTAGTTAGAAAACATTATGAAGTTGAAAAATCATGTTGCTATAAAATTATTAAAACTAAGCTTTTTTACATTGCTGCAACACATTTTTAGACTTCCCTTTTAAAAAGTAAAAATGCGCTGAAATATTTTTCAAGAAAATTTAAATTTTTTAAACAGTAAGATAAATACAACATCTTAAAAGAATCTCTCATATAATTTCCTATTCTTCATGTGTGAATGCTTGGCAAGGTCCCTGTGACTTTTGTTATACAAAGGTTGGTATTTCATGGCCTGGCGTTCCCACCCATAGCTCAACCTGCAGCTCCCACTGCAGCTGCTTACCCAGAAACTTATGCTGAATGGACTCCTCAACAATTTAATATCCTTAAAAAGTAGGAATGACCACATTTTTGAATACATGTAACTATATTTCCAAACAAGGACCTATGTTTATACTTAATATTATTCCATAACACATCTTTCATTACTATATATTCTTTAATCTTTGTAAACTTCACCTACTGGTGGGGGGGCTTTTTTATCTCGTTCTGTTTGGGGTTTTTTCCTTTCTCTGGTGTATAAATTTCTTCTTCAAGCAATATAAAGCTCCAGTTATATGAAGTTATATTTCTCCTTTGAAAGAAGAGTGCAAGATATTGCAGAGCAATGGACTAATTCTCTGATGCCCTTAACACCAGTTGAGAGCTGGTAATCATCCATAGATGTCACAACAAATGAAGTATGTTCACCCTTGAAATATCATTATATGTGTAATGTGTATCATCTTTTTTCAAGGAAAAAACACCCATTTTAGGCTTTTTGCAAAATGTACTTCTGCTTAGCACATTTGAAATACAAGTGATGAAAAGTTAGTAGTCTTTTTGTTCAACAGCCAAATTCAACGTGGTGCCTTCAGTTTGCTCATTTAAAGTTTTTAGGCAAGGGTTTGGGAGAAATGTGCCTGTCCTAGAGGGAGAACATTTACCAGTGCCACAATGAGCAACACTGAATCAGTCAGGTTCTTCAGTGATCTGATATGAGAACTGGTCCATTTCCATTCTTTTAGTATGATTTTGTAGTTATGGCATTTGTTCCTGGAGTATCCTGATTTCAGTGCTATACAGTGAACCAAATAACTGACATTTGTTATTTCTATAATAATTTTAGCTAAGGAGCTGAACTGGACTTTTCACTACTGAATATTTGTCCAGAGAAGTGCTCTATGAAATAGCTGTTAGACTACATTAAAAGGGTACAAACTTTTGACCTGATCAAATGGTCTAATCTGTTATTAATTTCTATATCTACATACTACTATATTTTGACACAAGAATTCAGACTTCTTTCTCTGAAGTGTTAGACCTTTTCTCTAATTTTCCTGCTGTTTTTGCCTTACTTTCCTCTGTGTGGTAGGTAGTCCCTTGGCTAATGACAGGTAGTCATCAAGCCAGTCTATCATCCCCTCTTCAGCAGGACAGTGTGAGAAAATACAATGGAGAAAACCTTGTGATTTGAGATAAGAGCAGTTCATGACAGCAAAACTGAAGGTCACATGCATGTTAAGCAAAGTGAAAAATCAGATCTTATTCCTTATGAAGATGCTCAGCCACTTCCTGGGAAGCAGGGCTTCAGTTCAAGTAGCAGTTGCTTCAGAAGGCAAAGGTTGCAAATAACAAACTCCCACTCCTCCACTCCATCCCCCCTCCTTTCTCTTAGGTTTTATATCTGAGCAAACTCCCTACTGCATGGAATATATCTTTGGTCAATTTGCGTCCATTGTTCAGGCTGTGCCTAGTCCCAAGATCTTGCTCATCTGTGTGGGAAATGTTGGAGAGACAGCACTGATGCTGAGCCAGCGCTGCTTGGCAGTAGCCAAAGAACTGGAGTGTTGTCAATACCTTTGCAGCTACCCATGCAAAGCACAGCACTGGTCTGCTGTGGGGGAAATTGACTGACCTTCACCCAAACACAACATACTCTGACATACCCAAAGGTGATTCCCCATGCTGAGGGCCACCTCCCAAACCTCAGCTTTTCATTTTGACTTCAGGGAACCTTGTACTTTGCTCAGTGCTAAAAGACCCACCCTGCCAGCCCTGTGGAGAACATTGTCTAGGATAGAAGTGAAGCACTCAAACACAGTGCCTATCAGGCAACTGCACTATCTTCTGGATAATAAATCAAGTTAAAGGCCATTAATAACTGCATATGCAGGTTAAGCAGGTTTCAGTCACTGAGCCTTACCTGCCAGACCACTATGGAGTCGGGTTATCCCTTCATGATGTGTGCTTGTCAGTCAGAAATCAGGGAATACATTAAGTTTGTAGCCTGGAATCTGCCTAAAAATTTTACTGTCCAGCACATGATGTTCTCTACTCCTCTGAGTGCAATTACCTTTCTCCTTTTCATGCCCTAAACTCAGCTGTGGTATTGAGAAACAGCTCAGCCTCAAAATGCATGCCTATCCTTTTCAACTTCTGATTATTGATATGCTCAAATGACATATCTGTGTACACATCAGGCAGTAAAATGCTAAAGCAAAGACATATGAAAAGGAATGCTTTGGTTCTAAATGCAAATGGGTGCTTCAGTTTTGCATACTTCTGCTGCAGTTGTACATAAAGCTCAGCAGGCTGGGCATGAAAATCACCGGCAGTAACTCTGAGCAGCTGAAGACACTTCATTCATTTTTGTGCTGGGTGTTGTTGGAGAAAGTGTGGCACCTGGTTATCCGAGTTCCACACACAAGCTGAGGATTTTGCATTCTGTTTTTAGAAGGATAACCACTTCAAGACAATTTTCAAAGTTGACTTCCTCACTCAAACTAACACTTCTTTTAACACATCAGTAGCATTAAATTTTTCAAAAAAGAGAGTTTTGTAAGAAAGAAAAGAAAACTGTAGGAAGAGAAGTGAGATTTAAGAATTCGCTTTGTAAAGATGGATTTTTATATTTTTTTATTTTTATTCCGCAACATTCATTTTATGGATTATTAAAAAAGAAATGCCCAGGGATGAGAAAAAAGAACAGGAAAATGATATGGTTTGAAACAGAATAGTACCAAGTACCATTATATGAGAAAAGAGTTGCATGGTTAAGTGTATCTCAAGATTACTGATGAATAGATTTGAGTGTGTTTAATTTTTTGGTTCGGATTGTTTTCCATGCATGTTTGAACATATTTCTTCTCTGTATCCTGCAACAAAGAGACTTCAAAACATTACAAGTTAGTGGGAAAAAAATTGTGCTTTTACTATTAATGGTGATATTCATTGAAATATATGGAGTGTACTCCTTCCTTTATAACCCTTCTGCATTGTGATAAACCCAGATACCTCTCTGGCTTGCACAGTTTATTCAGGATGGATTTTTCTCCTAACACTTTGAGTACAGTGCTGAAGAGTAATGGTAGTTGTGCTCATAGTCCTTATGGCCATGGCTGGACCAGGGACTGTATGTTCCCAAACGTGCTAGTACTGTTGCTCCTTAGTGACTAATGTCAGCGTAGAGTAGCTACTATACTAAACCTCAGCTCAGAATAACATTTTGGCAATAATCTCGCACTCTCGTAATCACTCCCTTGACCTAATGGAATCAGACAGGGGAAGAATGCTTTCTCTGTGTTTCTATCCATTTGTTCTTCATCCTTTCAAATAGTAAAGAGTAGGACTGCACAACCTTATGCAGCACAACTAAGAAGCACGTGTGCTGTATCACTGTACAGTTTTTGCAGCCATATGGGCTTTCACATACTCATCACACTTTCATTTTATTTTTGAATCAAAATTAAATGAATGAGATAAGTTGTTCACATATTCCAGGAAGTTGTTTAAGTTCCTTTGAGACAAAAAAAAAACCCACCCCCCACCAAAAAAAAACTGAACCAAAATAAACCAATCAAACAAAACCAAATAAACAAAACACCCCCCACATAACATTTTTTAAATATTTGGAACAAGGAATAATTTTGTTCATTAATTTATGGCTTATATAATAAAAGTATGTTATGTCTGGGTAGAATTACATTTTGAAAGATTAGAGAAACTAAAAGTTCATCTAATTAGAGAAGCTAGTAAAACAATGTTGAACCATTTATTTGGTTATTGGCACTAAAAAAAAAAATCTACTGCAATACATTAACCAATTATATATGCAAAAAATGTATCCAGCATGTATTTACAATAGTATATAAAAGTGTGCAAACTGTTTTTAGGCTATTTTCACCTATTTCATTACCTGAAACAGGATATGAAAAATTCTAGAAGACAAACTTTGACTTTGTCTTTCCTCTTTCTTCAGAAGTTGTTATAAATAACAAGTGAATGAGACCCATAAGTAGTATTTTCAGCTTAAACAATGGATGGGAAAGTAGTAGGAAAGCTAACAAGGGTCTTTTCCTGTAACCTAGTGTATTCATACAATTTGTTGCCTAGCAGTTTCAAGTCCCTGTTGAAATCTTCCTACTTCTTTATTTACTCACTTTCTCTTTTGTTAAATAATGCAAATAACTGAAAAGTTCTCACTTGTCAAATGAAACAGAAAAAAATCTTTCCTATTTTTATCCTGTTCAGAGCAGTTCATGCTACAATTCTGATGTAAATAATGTAAGAGTTTTGCTAATCTCTACACGGTAACACAGTCTCTGTAGTAAATCATAAAACAGAATAAAATAGAAGACAATAGAATCATAAGATAACATCATTAAGGTTGGAAGAGCCCTCCAAATTCATCAAGACAAATCTTTGATCAAACACCACCATGTCAGTTAAATTATAGTGCCTCATCCTGTCATTTCTTGAACACTTCCAGGGATGATGATCCCCTGAGCAGTCTCTTTCTATGCTTAAGTACCCCTGCAGTGAAAAAAAGTCTTCAGTGTTCAACCTGCACCTTTACCTCGAACATTTTGTGGCTATGTTGTCTTGTACTATCCCTAGTTACCTGGGAGAAGAGGCTGATCTAGACCTCACTAGAATATCTTTCTAGGTTGTCGTAGAAAATAAGTTTCCCTCTGAGTCTACTTTTCTCCAGGCTAAACAACCCAAGTTCCTTCAGCCACTCCCTAGACGACTTATTGTCTAGAACTTTCACCATCTCCATTGCCCTTCTTTCTACACTCCAACATCTTCTGAATGGGGAGCCCAAAACTGGACACAGGGCTCAAGGTGCCATCTCACCTGTGCCATGCACAGGGGGCAGTCGCTTGCCCTTGCCTCCAGACACACCGGTTTTGACACAAGCCGTTGGTCTTCTGAGGCACGTGGGCACACTCTGGCTCATGATCAGCATACCCAGGTTCTTTTCTGATGGACAGTTTTCCAGCCACTCTGCCCCCAGCCTGCAGCACTGCAGGGAGTTGTCACTCAGGCACAGAACCCTGCACTTTTGTCATTGAACCTCTAACAGCTGGCCTCAGCCTGTCCAGATGCCTCTGCAGAACCTTCCTGCTCTCCAGCAGATCAATGCTGCCACCCACCTTAGTGTTGCCTGCAAACTTACTGAGATGCAGTGGATACCCTTATCCAGATTATTTATAGATATTGAGCAGGACTAGACTGAACACGGAGCCCTGGGGAATACCACTGGTGATTGGCTGGAAGCTGAATGTAACTCCACTCACTACCAGCTCTCTGAGCCTGGCCAGTTTTTAATTCAGTGAAGAGTGCACACGTAAAGCCATGGGCTGCCAATTCCAAAATAAAACTAAACTAGATTTGTAAGTTACCTTTAAGCTGGATTTAGGAAAACGTCCATTTTATGCGATCTTTTCAGAAAAAAAAAAAAAAAAAAAAAAAAAAAAAAAAAAAAAAAAAAGAGTTGTAGAACTTATGAAAAGGAATCAGGGAATTATATTTCTTAGAAGTATCTCAAAAATTTTTCTTCGTTCACACTGTGACTCAGTTCTCCATCTGTAGAGTAGGATCAATTTCTTCCTGTGGTTTCATTTGTAATTTACATACTGCTATCAATGCTCTGTTAGTAAAGACTCAGATCATTTGCATAACTCAATTTCACAGTGGTGAGGGTGTTTGAAGAAAAAGCATAATTTTTCTGCATATATTGGAGTTTTGAAAATGTGTCAGATTTTCCTCTGCAGTAGAAATCTTAGAATTGCAGAAACATTTATGGAAGCAAATGATGATTCAGTCATTTAATATGACAGATTCTGAAGTGTCCATGCAAACCTATGTACAATTTTGAAGAGAATTCATATTGATTTTTGACAGAATCCTGATTGTAATACATATGAATGGAGTCTTGGTTTTGCTTTCTAAGCAAAGTACACACATATACCCTTATTTTTTGTGGTTTCTAAAGAATTATTCCTAGAAATAGTATACTAAATAAAAGCATTGTGCAAGTACAGATCTCACTTTATCCACAAAGTTGCATGCTAAAGTTAGACTTCAGTAATATTAATAGCTTAGTAGCAATACATCTAAAGATAAAAACATGATGTTCTATATCCACCTACACTTTAATCAAATATTTGGTTCTTAAAGTAGTTACGGTAATTTAATAATAAAAAGAAAGCTGCAAGTTATATTTTTATTTTATGTATCATATGTGAAGTTTTGAAATGTTATGAGACGTGATTCAAACCATTTGGAAGTCTACGGAGAGATTTTAGTGGATTTAAAGCGGGGAGGGAAGACCAAAAATTCCTAAATACTCCATGGAGTGAGGGTTGTAATGTAATGTCTTACTGCAGAAAGTGACAAGCATTAAGATTTCCCATGGTAGAGTTCTTGCTCACTTTGCCTTCATTTCTACCCTCAATACACAGCCCTACCACCAATATCACCAACTGGTATGAATGTTAAAGGAAAAATAATGTAAAGTACTTTTTCATAGAAATTGACTGCTAAGAGATTATTTTAAAACTTGAGTTCACTCTAAAAGCAATATTGGCAATTATAAAATGAGGGTGGGGGGAGGAGAGGGTTTATGCATAAGCTTTTGAGTGAAAAGCTATCTTTCCATTATAGTTAACATTCCTTTTTTATTTTTTTTTTAGCTAGAAATTTTTCTTTCAATTCTGTATCAGAGTTTACAATGTAAGAACTTGAGGCTTTCCTTGTTCCTTTGAGAGATTGTGTGCATTTGTTTGATGTACTGCAGTTTTCAATATAAAACCTCAACTGGGCTTAAAAATAGGATTTTCACCTCTGAAAAGTACATTATTACAAAGTTACCATGCAATAAAAATGAACATTATAAAAATGGGCTTTCTGTGAGTTATAACTTCATATCCAGCCTCTCTAAAATAGAAGACTTGTTTTGCAATTTCCTTCAGAGAGGATAAAATTCTTACCCCTTAAAAGGAAAAGAAGGAAAATAAAAAGACAGACCTCACAAAAAGAAAGATTAATGGATCCTGCACAGGATCTAATCAGATAATACTAATGCACAGTTAGTAATGAAGCTGTTAAAGTCTATTCACTGTACTGAAGGACTGAAGTATATGTTGTCCGTTTAACCTTCACCATTGATGCAGTGATTTGCAGTCTGTTAACTTGGTGTTCCATCACTGGAATCTTGTGCTTTTGTTATATCAGGAAATAATGAAGGCATGATCCAAAAGTCATTTAAATAATGCTCTCTGTATAACAGACACCATGATAATTAGATAAGAAGAAACCAAAAAAGAAAATCTTTTCAGTTCACTCTCTCAGCCTTTCATTAGTGTGTGTAGCATGCAATTTCTTCATTATATTAGCTAAGAAATGTTGAAATATTTATGCCGGGTCAAGAGCTCTTGCACATTAATCATACCTTAGATATTTTTTTTTTTTTTCCCAGATTATATTCTATTTCAAACTCTGATTGATACCTCTGTATTCCCTACAGGATCTGAGATTGTATATCTTAGAGCAACAGATTGAAGATAATGACTGTAGCTTTTGTTGATATTGCAACACCCCACAGAAGACAAGCTTTACTAGAAAGAATTGAAAATAACATTATTTCCACAGCAATAAAATCACTTGATATTGTAAAATATGTTTGTCAATCCATTATTATCCTCTTCTAAACACCAATCTTCTCCACTGTATACATATATAGATTTGATATTCTGAATGTTTTTATTTATTTTTCATTAACAAGGATCCTTATATATTTTAAATACTGTCAGCAGCATTGGGTACCAGAATATATCTGAGAGAATCCTAGGCAAGGATTCATGTTGCTGGAAGCAGATGTTTGCTTCTTCCAGTTATAGAGACTCCCTTACTAGTGACTGGAGAAAAACAGGCATTCACCAGCTGATATCTTTGATGGAAGAATTTTGCTACAGTCACACTAAGGACCATATTATGGTTTTTTCAGATGTACATGGCTAAGTTAGAGAAGGTTGAGCATGCACTGAGTAAGTAAGACTATTTAGAATATGTATCTACACTGGTAGTTTTTCATCCTTTTCTATGAGAAAATACTTTTTTAATGAATGTGTATTTTTGGTGAATTCCCTACTAGTCTAACACTCCTTCATAATAAACATGCATATGAAAATAAACATTTCTTTATGATTTCAGTTAATAAAGTTATAAAGTAATCTTCTTTAATCAATACAGAAACTTGGGGGTGTCTTAACATTATTTTAAATAGTATTTCTTTTTTGTTGTGTTAATCTACTGACATAAAATTAAAATTAATGCAATTTTTCCGATTACATATATGGTATATATTTTGTCTATTAAATCAGAATTTCATAATTTTTTTACTTTGAAGGACTGTGCTGTTGGTATTAATAAATCAGAAGAAGCTATTTTTTCTGCAGTCCGATATGTTTCCATGTGTTTGATTAGTTATCATTGTAATCTCAATCACCCAATCTCAACAGATACCACTCATTAATGAGGATAAATTAGCTTTCCTTTCTTCACTACATACTTTTGTACATACTGACTAAAAATACACTGTTTGTGATAGGCTTGGTGTTCTTGTGTATTGAGGGGGTGTTTCGGCTTTGGTGTTGTGTTTTTTTGTTTTTTTTTTTAATTAAATAAATGTTAGCCTTTTGCCTCAACATTTTTCATGTTATCATTTCTTTATTTATTATGCTGTTTTTTCAGGTTATAATTTTTTAATTAATAGTTTGCTTTTATTTGATAATGTGATGTCTTAAGAAATTGCTGTGCTTGTTTGCCCTCTCTTTAACCTTGTTGCTCATCTGCTCATATCACTTTCCTAACTGTTATCACCACAGAATGAAGTTTGTGAGGCATTTTTTCATCATTTCAACATCACATTGCTTTTACATTTTGGCTGTGAGGTTGTTTCATAACACATGTATTGTACTTTAAATATGAAACCAAAGTGAAAATAAAAAAAACCCTATTAAATATGCTTTACTAATGAATGTTGACCAGTTGTATTCAGTGCAGGGACCAGGATCCAGGCAGTCTTTCTATTTCAGCATATCTGTTTTCCAAGAGCTGTGGATACAGAAGCTCTGATTCAATGCAAGAAGTGCTTGCATAATATGAGGATCACATGTATTCCCATTTGGAGAAGCTTTTTGCTGCCACACAGAGTTTGTAAAAGTTCAGTGCCTTTCTGAGTGTGCTGTGGTGCAGTTCATTTTTCATATTTAAATCTAGACTATTTGCAGTTGTATTATAGCATCAACATAATCGCTGACTTTAAGATGCTCATTTGGGATTTATCTGACTGTAACTAGATGGAAACTTAGGTCCTTGTAGGTCAACAGATGTGTGTTTCACCTCTGCTGCTCCTCTGAGTGAGTACTGGAATATTTCACAGATGCTGGAGGATTAATTTGAAAGCACATCTCAGATCCCTGAGATGTATTCAGTACAACAACTGCAGAAAAACATTTTTAATCAGTGTTATACACTTGGAATTATAGTTTGAAGACTGTTGAGTAACCAGATTGCAGCTTTAGAAGTGCATCAGAATTTTGTTCTGTTTTTAATGATTTATCTTGGAATTACAAATGAATAGTTAGGTGGATGTTTGGTGCAAGTTGACAAACTAAGACTATAGATACAGGGTAAATGGCTCTAAAATGGCCTGTGAGCTAATTTTCTTTTTTTCCTCAAATAAAATTTTCTTTTTTCTGAAGAATCTGAATAACCTCAAATCACTTATTTGTTGATAATATCCTATTTGGTGAGGGGAGTAATTTTTTATTCTAATGCAGTATTTATTTGAAAAGAAACTGTACTTCCATTGAGAAAAATTAAAGCAGAAGGAAGGTATAAAAAACTTATATGTATTTTGCTTAATAAGCAAAACAAATAAAAATAATCTCCGGGCTTCATTTCAGTACAATATATTGTGATATAAGCAGTGTCATTTAAGTCATTGCCACATTTTCTACATAAATTTATAAGAGTTTGGAGGAAAAATTGTTTAGCCAGTCCAAATGTTATGCAAAAAACAATAAAGTCAAAAGAAATTTAAAACAAAAAAAAATCCTATGCAAAATTTTCTGAACAAGATGTTTTCACTTGCAAGTAACCTGTAAAGATTATATTGTGTATTTATATCTGGGTAGTATGTCACATTATATTTATATGTTAACTTATTTTATGTCATATATAATATATAATATATTAATTATATATTAAATTATATTATATTTTAACTATATTAACTAATTTTTAAAAAGTACTAATTCACAATGGTTAAATATTTGGTGGGAGTTTAGTCCTCATGGAAGTTACAGAAAGTTTTGCCATTATCTCAAAAGTTGGTTTCGCTCACAAGACAGAACTATCTTTGTCTTTAAAGTCATTGCAGAATATTTGGAAGTAGTAAAGCAAGTAGTGTTTTGAGAAAGCTAAAAGATGAACCATCAACTATGGTCTGTCAGTCAAAAGTGCTGTTTGTATACCAATGGCAATCATTTCATTTTATACTTACTGAAAGTTTTAAGGAAAACAGTTTTGCTTCAACATCACTGAATAATAAAATATCCAAATAATTTTGCCTGCGCAGGAGCTGGATTTTGAAGCTAAGACAAGCTACACCTTGAGGATAGAAGCAGCCAATATGCATGTTGACCCTCGTTTCCTGAGTCTGGGGCCCTTCAGTGATATGACAACAGTGAAGATAATTGTAGAAGATGTTGATGAGCCGCCTGTGTTTACCTCACGTCTGTACTCCATGGTGGTGTCTGAAGCAGCAAAGGTTGGCACTATCATTGGAACTGTAGCAGCCCATGATCCAGATGCCTCAAATAGTCCTGTCAGGTAATTGTAAGGGTTCTTAATTGTTTATTCAGCCTTTGCATTGAAGTTGCTCTTCTTGTGGTAGGAAGGGCTTTGATGACACTGAAAGTAATTGATAAGCTTTTTTCCCTTGCAGAGGGAGATTCAGAGTTTGCATGGTTTAACTTTTATAACCTAAACTACAGAACCTCTGAAAAAAAATATGTTGAAATCTCTGTGAAACAAAGAAGAGAAGATATAGTTTCAGAATTTTAAAGGAAAAAAAATCACCTAAAAATAGTGCTCATAGTTATTACTCTCTAAGCTTAGGAATAGTCTATTACTGTCCAGAGCAAGTTATGTTCTCTTAAATCAGCAGGATCAAAAAATATATCTATAATATACATGTATGCTTGAATAATGATTCATAGTCTGTGTGCACTAGGAATCAGAATGTAATAAGACATAAATTCCCACATGGAAACTGCAGCTGAGGTCCCACAGCAGGAAACATTCGTAAAAACTCTTTACATGAGAGAAGTGGACAGGATGAGATTCATCCTGTTCTAGTCAAAATGGTTAAAGGCTTTTGGTTTCATAGATTTTGCTGCAGCCAAATGTCTTCTATTTGAATGGGAAGAGGTATGATCACGAGTCATTCAAAAACTGTCAAGATCCTCTTCCTTTGTCTTAGGTGTCTGAAAAACCACAATATAATGTCCAAGGTCATGTAGAAACCATAAGAGAACACAAATTCTCAATCTTATGTTTGCCTGTATCTAAGGTCAGGGCTCAAGAGCAAAGACTCACAACCTTAGCTAAACCAGTAATGAGTTACTTGTTATTTTTCTTTCTTCAGAGTAGTAGCACTAATTCTCAAAGGAACATGCAAAGGATCTAGAGAGTAATGGTCATAATTTAGGAACTCTGTGAATTTAAACACCTGCAGGGAAGGAAGTCTTACACGATTAAAAGTTAGTTTAATTTATTTTTATTGCTCACTTAAGGCATATGTAGGAAAGATCTTTGTGGGCACTTGTTTGGGTGTCACTTGTTTTAGTAATGTTAAGTCTTTCATGCATTGAAAATGTACTTGGGAAACTAGTGTAATTTCGAAAGCACAGATCTTATGTTGCAAAAGTAAAGCATATGTTTCACTCCTAGAGGTGGTGTAAGTGTTCTATATCTATCGTTATATATTTGCTACATATTCAAAATAGCTGATTCCTCTCTTGTATAAACAAGTCCTACATGAATATTTGGCATAGATTTACTTGTGAAATTTATCTTTGCTGTGGCAGAATTTTCTGGCACTGATGCTAGCATCTGGTGTATAATATCTGGTTACCAGAATCACTTAGAATAGGTTTAAACACAGTTCCATTAATGCAGGCCATGCTCAGAACACTTTTGACTCCTTTGTAAACACAATAATGAGTTTATTTGCCTTGATCTGGTTAATTTTTACAATTCCAGCATAAAAAGTAATTATATCACCTGCTAACATCTTGAAGATTCCTTCTGATTCAAATTTTATTGGAATTTGAGGGAGAGAAAAAAAAGAAAAGTAGTGAGAATTTATCTCTATCCTTGTGAACCTGCTATGTAACTGGTCAAAGGTACTGAAAGATCAATTTAAAGCTGTTCTGCATATGCTATGATACATCAGAGACAGATTTACCTAAAATTGGAATGTGCTAAGGAGGATTAATGCATAAAACTTTTCATGATCTGTTTAAGGAGTTTAAACTATTAATCTATAAATAAGTATTCCAACTTCCAAACATTGGATTATATTGATACTGATTAAAAACTAGATTTGTTACAATTCAGAAAACGTTGAAATTACAAGATCAGACACAGTAACTTGACGATACCTAGGACTAGGGAAAATAATAAATGTTTTGAAAATAAGAGGTTATCTCATAAGGACCAGAGAACTATTGATGTTTGAACTAGCTTAAATGAAGGATTTAAAACTCCAGCAGCTCAAAGATTTTCAAGTACTATGTCTGTGAGGAATTAAAGGATTAAAAGTATTTAAAAGATTTTTTATTTTTTTTTTTTTTTAGAATTTGAGTATGGATACAATGCTTATAAAAAAGAGAAACTGCTTGGTTCCTATGCATAAAATTATTTTTCTCATTGTTTCACAAGGATCTGTCATCCAATTTATATAACTTGTCTGCTTTTTCTCCTTCCCTCCCTGTCTCCTTTACTGCTTTCTTCCTTTCTATCTTTCTTATTTCTCCATCTCCTCCTTCTCTTTCACTTTTTCTCCTTCTCCTTCGCTTTTCCTTCTCTATGGACTCTTCAAGTTGCATACTGATAGTCTTAATGATTGGGAAGTCTAAAGATTTCTAAGGGAAATCTGGCAGGAGACTGAATCTCAGCTATGAGGCCTGCCAAGATTGACTACCTAGCAGAGGTGACAGGTATAGTCTCATGGGGAAACTTGCCAGCCACGAAGCAGCTGTAGAGTACTGCTGACCAAATAAACAACAGTGCTGACAAGAAATAAAGTGAAAAATGGCCTACAGTTAAGACAAAACAAAAGAAGGAAAGGAAATGTGGAAGAGAGAAATCAGTAATCCACAAAAACTGTTGTTACTGTTGTTGTTACAAGCCATTATTCTCTCTCTCACTGTAACATAATACAGCAAAACAATTCTAATTATGTAACAAGGCTCTGCACTTAGATTATATAGTAAAGAGGGAAAGATAAATACACTGTAATAAAGAAGATGGTATATTACAACACAGAACAAACAAATAGTTTTGTAAGATCAATGTGTCTAGGAAGTCCCATTTTTTAATTGTCTTTCATATTTCTTTCTTTTCACGTTGTTCAAATAATTTGGTTTATGTTACATCAATAACCTATTATACCATAAGTGTGTCAGTAATTGCAATGATCACACTTGATCTGGTTCAGACATTTTAATTCATCCTGATTGTAGGGAAGCGCTGTGGAGTATATACTTGACCTAAATGAGCATGCAGGAATCTGACCCAACAATAAATCTAAGGTCAAGTATATTCCAGCTGTAAATCTAAATCTGCCTAATGAACTGTCCCTTACTCTCGAAAGGGATATAAGCAAGTCACCTTTTCTCTTAGGCTATTTTCAGTTTTTAAGGAGCTCCTAAGGAGCTCCCCTTCCTAAAACAAATTGGGAGGTAAAGATGTGTTAAGCCAAAGAGTTAAGGCCATGAGCCGGTGTTTGTCTAATGACAGTAAAACACTGTGAGCTGTCAGTGATGGCATGCAATCCCTTGACCCTAGTCTGCATCATCTTTCCTTTTCCCCCCCTTAGCCTGCAGCTCTGGGTGGCTCAGGGGCTCTTCTGCTGGTGATAGAATGCTCTGTGCTCACACTACAGCCCCTACTACTGATTCCACATTACATGGAATCAATGCCTGGCTGGTACAGCCTTCTAGTAAATCCCAACTCTTCTTCTCCTTAGCTAGCTCTCAGGAGGATGCCATTTGATTATTCCTGAGTTTGCTTTACAGAAGAGAGGAAGAAAGAAAAGACAGAGGAACACCTATGACCTCAATTAAGATAACACTGTGGGAGTGGAGCCCGCCACTGTCAGCACAAGTCACTGTGTAATTCTCCACGTTTGCATGTGGCTTTGCTTCTTTCAATGCCCCAGGGAAATTGGACTGAGCAATGCTCAAACTAAGGAAACAGTACAAACACTTTCCCTTTAATAAGAAATGAGTAAAATGTTTTTACAAGCTGTAATTGAACATAAATGAAAACTTCATTTCATCCTTTACCTAGGTACTCAATAGATCGAAACACAGATCTGGAGAGGTATTTCAATATTGATGCCAACAGTGGAGTCATTACAACTGCCAAATCTTTGGACAGAGAAACTAATGCTGTTCACAATATCACAGTTTTGGCCATGGAAAGTCGTAAGTATCCATAGAAAAAATTTTATTAACAGTTTGTGTGTAAAGCTTCAGGCTTGGTTTTGATGAACCTCATTCAGAGAAATTCTGGCAGTTGCAAATGGTGGCAGAACAAAATAACATATTACATAACAAAAAAGAAATCTATATGATCAAAAGTTAAAAATACAACAGTTTAGATGTTTTCTCTTTCATTTGTTTCACACCTTGTGTATTCTTTTGTGTTCTGAAAGACAAGTACAAAGGAAGATGAAATATATTAACTCAGCAGTCTCAAACTAAGTGTCATTACAGGAAAAGTGATATGGAAGACAGGGGATAGTGGTTACCTCAGATTTGATTCCTATTGGTCAACCACAGCATTCTTAGAAGGTATAAAGAAAATGGGATGTGAGTGCTAATGTGGTTTAATTTTCCTGACTCCAAGGTAGCACTGTAGAAGTCATTTTGTACTCGGTAACTTTTTCTGGTGTAAGATGATAAGAGTTTAAAATTTAATGCTTCAAATGGATACAAGAATTTTCCTAATACAGGTTCAAACCTAAACTTGTTCTGCTTTGAATATATTTTGTGAAGTGCTTTTATATTTGAAGAATTTATATTTTCAAATTTAATCTTTATTACTACTCTCTTGGGCTGTGATAATAAAAAAGTTATCCATTCTCTGACTTTCTATTGTAAAACTCATCACTTCTTTATTTCATTGAGCTTAATTTAACATTTAACCTGAAAGTTAAGATTTATTATTTGTCTCTATGAATTTATCTCTTACTATCACAAATAGAATTTTGGTCTAAAAACTCAAAATGAAAACTAAAATTTTTCTTGAGTGGTAGCAAAGCTGATGAGGTAGACAAGGGGCAAACCTGACACAAATGAGAGTCTAAGAGCACAAGTGACAACTTGTACTGCTTTAATTTATATTCGTACCTGATTGGTTTTCAATTAGCGTAGTTCAGCAGAGGAAAAATTTGGTGTTAAAATGACTTACTTCTCTGGTATTTCACATATGTTAGAAAAAACAAACAAACACCACCCCCCCC
>VXBS01010054.1:279425-291513 GCA_013400255.1 Sitta europaea
CCCCCCCCCCCCCCCCACCCCTTGTGATTTACATTTTGATGCTTAAACTATTTATAAAATGTAGTTGCAATGTGAGATACATATTTGAAGTTTTGTAAACTTTTTCATTTTGTCCTGTCATAACACTAATATCAAAATTTATTTCCAGTATTAATAGCAACATTCTGGCTAGCTTGGTGATGATTTTACATCATCTTGCTCTTATTCTTCCATGTGATTTCTCTCAATGTTGTGATTAGTGTGTTAGATTTCCAGTTTGTCCTGAGAGTAAAATCTTAGGTTAACTGAAGCAGCTGGAGCACATAAATGTTGATCCAAAAGAACAAGACAAGAGCTCCCTTTGTATTTGAGGGAGGGATTATAATTGATTTGACATGCATATCCAAAAGAAGAATGCAAATTAAAAAGATAATTACCTTCAGAATAACTTGCAAGGATCTCCTCTTAATTGTATTATTGGGCATTTTCTATAGAGAATCCAGCACAGATTGGGAGAGGCTATGTAGCCATCACAATCCTTGACATCAATGACAATGCCCCTGAGTTTGCCATGGAGTATGAGACAACTGTCTGTGAAAATGCTCAGCCTGGTCAGGTATGTCTTGACAGGTTTTATGTTTATTTTTTACCAGATAATCACCCATTCTTTATGAAAGCCTTCCAGCTTTAAAATAAAGAAAAATCATCCTATAACAGTAAAAATGAGGCTCTGATGTACAGTAGAAGCAAACAGTAAGAAAGATGCAGGTATAAAAATTGTTAGTTGAAAGCTGTGTTAAAATCTCTGGCTTTCTTACTGTGTAATTGATACATTCTGCTTAACTCACCTAATTTTGAATAATACTGAGAATGCATACATTCTCCTAATTTTTGTGAGAAGTGGGAAACAGTAACACAAAGGTTATTCTGAGACTAAATGCCCACCATTCCAAAAATGAGTAACACACTTTTAATCCTTCTAGGAAGTATGGACTTTAAGGACACAGTTTCACAAGGGGAATATATTCCTGTTTTACCTTCCTATATTTTCAACTACCCAAATATCATTCAAGTAGTCCTAGACTTAACTAAATCAATTGCTTGTTGTCTGTTCTTGACTTTTTCCTCTCTACTTTGGAAGACTTCACAAAATACATGTACTTTCTCAGTCTCTCCTCCCACTTCCAGAAAATGAGTAGATGTTGCACCTGCATAGATCTCATATTTCCTGGAAGACTTTGTGATTTTATGCCTTCTCCCAGTGTATTCTCCTTCCTGTGGTAGATGCTTATTGCACATTTCAAAATCACCTTATAATTTAAATTCTGATAAAAACCCACTATGATTATTAGGGTTTTTTTTTTCATGAAAAACACAGACTATGAATGCTCTTACTGTTGTACCTCTCCGTTTTCCCTATGCTCTGATCAGAACTGAACCAGAGAATTGGAGTTTCCAATTTTTGTGGATTTAAAGCAGTGGTGACACTTTCTTTAGAGGTAGATCTTGACAAAATTTTAGAAAAAAAAAATAGTCTTGAAATCCCAGAAAATAATAATATACTTATGATGTTCCATTCTGTTTTTCATTATATTAAAAAAAAAAAAAATAAAAAAAAAAGTACATGAATTCAAATGCTCAAAAACATCATGGTTTCCTTGTGAAGGTTTACAACATTGATTGCAGCCACTGATAATTGCACTAAGAGAAGTCCAGAAAATACACTTCTTCAACTGCTATGTAGTTTATTACTCCAAGTTGTGGTGAATGACAGGACCTAACTTTCTCCCATACCCTGCAAAGCTTTGTTTTGGCCAATAAATTTGATACAGGTAAAGAGTTGAGTAACACATTAACTATCTTTCCATGCCTAGGAGATTAAAAACCCAAATGTATGATTAGAACTCGAGGGAGGGTTGCTATTTTGATAGGTAACAGAGGGGTTATGTAGTGTACATGGACATGTGCTTCAATGAAACCCTGATGTATCTCAAAACAGGTGATCCAAAAAATTAGTGCAATTGATAAGGATGACCCACCAAATGGCCATCAGTTCTACTTCAGTTTAACAGCAGAGGCAGCAAATAACCACAATTTTACATTGCAGGACAACAAAGGTAAGAAAATTTTGACTTGGTAAATATTTACCACTAGCACTTTCCATTTTCAATGCAGCATGCTTATTATGACCCATATAAACTTCTGTTCTGGTAGGAACATAAACTACAATCAGCCTGCCAAATAATTTTATCTGTAGACTATTTGTCAAAGGAATTAAGCTGTTGTTTGAATCATTTAAAGCCTTGAGCCAAACAGAGCAGCATCGAATCTTTAAATCTTTCCTTTTTTTATTTTTTTTTTCCCATCAGTCACTTTTCACATTTTTCCCCTGGATTTATAGGTTTTTGTCTAAATTAGATTTTACCTTAGGGCGGTGACTGAAAAATATCCAGGAATTCATGTCTTATTAATATAACTCAGAGCATAAAAAATGAGTGCACCATGGATGGAGACGTTCTGTGATTTGTGGAGAGCTTGTTTTGTTTTTAGAAAAACACGTCTTTTCAGTAACTAAGTATATCCCCTTTTGAAGAATGTTTTTGATAATGAAAGCTGCTTATAATATTTGCACAGACTTTTTATGACTGTTTCCTCAAAGACTCCCACTGACATTCCATTTCTGTTAGTTAAAATATATGAGAACACACTCTAATTACTGCCCTCATTAGTTGTGCTGCACAGTACAGCAGCTGGGCACGTGTCAGGCAGCTTAGTTATTAGTTGTAGCAAAGAGAACTAAATAGACAGGGTATTTTTCTTGCATTGCTCTTTTATGGATCTGTACTTAGCCAGAGCTACAAAGTCGTCCTATTAGTAAAACAAAAAAAACAAACACATGGACACTAAAGGACACTGTTTGTACAGGAAGACTTTGAATAATATTCAGTAAGTATAATGTGTGACCTGATAAAGTTCTTTCATGCAGGTCTTCATTGCCTCACCTTACATGTAGTTAATAAAATACTTACTTTTATTCATATGAACAGTTTGCAGTTTAAAGCTGAAGACTCTAACAGTAGCAATGATCAAAATAATAAAAGTGCATTAGAATAGGACTGTTCAGAAATCTGATATCATGAGAACTGTAAAGCAGTTAATGAAAAGAGACCCTCTTCCAGAGAACTTATAATTTGATAAATGTAATAATAGACTTTTGTAATGCCTGTAAAATCAGCAGAGGTACAAGACACAGCAGCAGCTGCCTCATTCAACATTACTTAATTTTAGGCATCTCTCATGTGATGTTATGTCAAGAAATGCTTCATATTTTGTCAGATAGGTCGTAATAGATGACACAATAAGATAACTTTACTGACAACCAATATATCTGTCTATGGATAGATAGGTAAGTAGATAGATAGACAGACCAACTGAATGAACATTTCTATATATCCTATATATATTTCTATATATCTTCCATACCTCTGAGGAACTCTCAATCTGTGTTGTACACAGTGAGTTTTGTACATCTCTTTTTGTACACATGGGCTTTTTAATCACACAACTCAGACCAGCATCAAACTATACATTTTAGACTGATTGTAATAATCATCTTGAATCTCAGAAGAGTCTGAAAACAACAGCATGTCTTTGTTGCATGCACAATTACCTTGTTTGTGTATGGACTGGAATTTTTTTGCATTCAAAAAATATTTCATTGATCCTCAGAACCTATTATCCTATTAATATGGTAATTGCTTCCATTAATATGATATATATATCTGTAAATAGTGGAAATAGATGCTTGTAAATTAACTAGAAACATGTATTTAGGTATCTTATCTGATCACTGAAGGATAATTTTTTTTTTTCTTTTTATAATGGTCTCATCTTCAACTGTCTATCTGGATTGTGAAAATGTCAGCTTAGCTAAAAACAAATGGACCTCTGCATTTTTGAAATATTCTTTTTTTGAGAATAGAAATCTTGTTTACTTCTGTGTGATTTCTCAGTTGATTTTACTTCTGCAGTTTCCAAAATATATGGCTGGGAAAGGTAAACTTGTTGAAATAATATGAATGTGTTTATAAAATCTTTAAGTAGAAAGTTATAGTATTTATAGGCTTGTGTTTTAGAAAAATCACACATTTTTTAATTTCTCTTTTCATTCCTTTATCTAGATAATACTGCAACAGTATTAACCAAAAGAAATGGGTTTCGAAGACAGGAACAGTCTGTTTTCTACTTGCCAATATTCATAGTGGACAGTGGATCACCTTCACTGAGTAGCACTAATACTCTCACCATCAGGGTCTGTGACTGTGATGCAGATGGTATTGCTCAGACTTGCAATGCAGAAGCATATATCTTGCCCGCAGGACTTAGCACTGGAGCCCTGATAGCAATATTGGCTTGTGTCTTGACACTGCTAGGTACGTCTTCTTTCCGTTACCCTTATTTTCCATTCAATGCATCGTGCAAAAGATACACGTGTATAAGCTTCAACATTCCCCTCCACCTGATTTCTGTGAACAGGCACAGATAGTATTCAAAAAAGAGCAGCATTTTTTATCATTAGCACAAAAATTTAGATTGGGATTGTCAATTTAGATACTTTGTTACTATAACAAGCTGCCTCCAGACAGATATAAGAAATAACAGTGAAAGAAAAAAAGATATGACTTGCATCAAATGCAGTATTTAAGAGATTTATTGGTGAGACTCATAATTAATTGACATCATCTGCAGAGTGGTATTTTGTTACTCCTGCAAATGGTAGCACAGCTGGATTTCATGTTGAGCAGTCAAACTGCAACTAGATAAAAGGCAGTGGAAAAGAGTGGAATGGTGTCAACATCCTAGTTTGCCTAGATTTCTCATGTATTACCTAGTCATTAAATAGTAAATGGGAGAGTAAAGGGTCAAATCATGAAATAAAGACGAAGGATAAGGTGATCAAAAGAGAATTTTGCTTTTTGTCTTAAAATTTATATGTTAACAAGGTTACCCTGGTCAGCACACAAGAATTCTCATCCATGTTCCTATCAATTAAGAGGTTTTTCTATTCTCTGTACATACCAGTCTAAGGAAAGGGAAAAGACCATAGTCTTCTTGTGTTGGTATAATCCCAGTGGTGTTTTATCTGCCACTGCTATCAAAGTAATTTAGATACGTCAGATCAAGAAACTTGAGTCCAAACTTCTCTTCATGGAAGTATTTCCACCATGTATAGATATGTCTTCTCTCACACTCTGATTTATGTTGCTGGAAATCATTAGAAGGAAATGTTCCTTCTGCTAATGCATTTCTAAAAGACTCCAAAATTAAAAACCTGTTGCATATTTTTGCATATTTTTTTTTCAGAGTAACAAAANGGTGACATTTCTAAAGTTTTCCATCTCTGTGACATAAAAAAATCTAACACCATAAGACTTTATTCTCACTCAACACATGGTTAGGCCTAGGTTTAAGAAATGGAAGGGAATTATTGCCAAAAGTTTTAATAAACATTTTTAAATACCATTTTTCTGGTAGCATTTCTAGCCAATTTATGTACACAAATGAACTTTATTTGGACATGAAGCTAAATGTTAGAGTTCAAAAAGATATAAAAATATTCCCTTATATCAACTGGCATCACTGCAAAAACACCTGCTTTAAACTTTAGTCCAATATACTTAGGAATAATAATCCTGTAACCATAGCAATTCATTTGATCCCAAAATGAAATGTCACCATTTTTATTATATCTGAGAAGGGAGTTTCTGAAGATTACATAGGAAACTGCTGCAGGTACCATGCAGCTTGGTCTGGTCATAAACTTTTCTTAAACAGAAGCAGTAGGATTTCAAGAAGACCATTGAGTGGAGACACAACAGGTTAGCACCAAATAACTTTCTTTTACTACTCAGTACACCAGGGGTCAAATATAACCAATAAACCAACACACTTGATCTTTTATTCCAGTTATTTTTAAAATGTTTTGAATAAAGGTTTGGTAAAAAATCCTGCATATTACCAACTCACCACTGATTTTATTTGTCAAAGACTTTGAGTTACTGAAGTCATCTGTCTGAAGGCATAAACATTGTTTATCCAAAAAAGTCATCTGTATGTGCCATCATCACTTCCAGTCTAAACTGTTCCTTTTGAGTACAGGTCAAAGCTGCAGGAACAGGTTAGGCTGTGCTTGTGTGATAACCCTGGCTTTGAGTACTGCATTTTGGTACTGCATCCTGTTCAGCCGCGTGACAATGTCCACATGGAAGAGGTTCCTAAGCATCACTGATGCCCAGTGAGACCCAGCTGCTTGTCTGGTCCCAGAGCATTTCTTTCTCTCTCATTTCCTCCTAGAATATGTTTTCTGGGAACATCTGCATGGTGGTATTTCTAGGAACTTACTTTTACCTTTTGCTCTTTGTATTCATTCCCGAGAAAAATGCTGAAGATCCTCTAGTACAGCAAAAAAACAAGTTTCAGCTGTTGGCAAGAGGTTCCAGGACTGGGACAAGAGATGCATATGTTTGTGTAAGACTTTATCAGTGAAAAGAAGATACCGTCTACTGGATCAATATCTTTTCCTAAACGAAGATTATCACGCAGTACAAATCCACTCACATTAATCAATGTCATCTTAACGTGGGTGCCAGTTGTAACACAGAGAAAGCATGAAATTTGAATAGATGGAATGAATGCATGCATTCTGGCACCAGTGTTTTGAATTCTAAACCAGCTCATACTTTCTTAAAGCTAGTATGATCTTTTAGATCTTATCCCATACATCCCTATGGCTGATATATTGGTCTTTGCCAAGATCCGGATTTTCTCAGTGGAATTTCTTAGTGGTATTATTCTTACTTGAGCAACAAACTAATTTGAGATAAACACAATGTTTTCACTGACTTTAAGAAGGAAGAACGTTATTAAATCATCCTCTTTTATGATAATTGTGTATAACATGGTATAGACCATTTTTTTCAAACCGAATCAATTTTTAAAAGTTAAAAACATTTAAAAACAAAATTTTTTTTTAATATTCATACTGACTGATGGAGTTTCAATTGTAAATTTTATTTTACAAGAAAATTCCAGTACTTTTTCAATTACTCAGAAAAGCTTTCCAATTATGGAGTAAAGAAAAGTTTTACAAAAAGCAAAAATCTAAAAATCATAAAAACCATGTAAAGGTAGTTTGATTCATTTTGGATTACACATAATTTTGAGGAAAGTAAGTAGGAATTTTTTAACTTTTCTGAAAATTATATGGCAATTTAATTCAAATTAAATCACACACACAGAATATTCACCTGTAGATAACCTAACAGCATTTGAGAGGTTAAGTATTTTCTTTGTATTGATTCAATGGAAAGCTAGATTAGCACAATATTTTTTCATTATTTTTGTCATTCATACTCCTGAATGTAATCTATTAGTGTCACCTATTTTCTTAGGAAGACTGAAGAAAGCTTCCTATTTCTGTGGCACTAGAGTTTACAAGAATAATAGGTTGATAAATCTTGAAAATACAGCTTTAAATATTGGTTTTTTTAGTCGAAAGACAGCAAATTTGTTATCATTATCAAAATACCTGCAGACCCCAAATTAAATCAGAACACGTGACTACGATTTGTAAACAAGAAGAAACAGTTTTAGTCATAAGAATCCTATTTTCTAAATAGGTATAACATGTACAGAATATGACTATGTACTATGTGCACAGTTTGGCCTTGCAGTTTTGAAAGTGATAAATGTGTAACTAGGGGAAAACATTTAACTAGTGGTACCCAAAGCAACACATCCAGAAAGTGGTTGACTGTGAAATGCAGCAGTTGTTTTCTGAAAGTTAGGGAGCTGATTAGGGTCACTCAGTGTGGCATTTAAAGGTCACAGTCACTTTGCAAATATCAACCCAAACTGATTAAACAACAGGTATCAGTGAAGCTTGTTAAGTGAGAATTAAATTTGTTTCCTGAGTTTTGGCCTCTGTAATCCCCAAACTTTATCTCACTGTACTGGCAACTGGATGATATAACTAAACAGGTTATTAGTGTGCTGCTTAGATGGCTGAGGATCTCCAGTCCTCAGCTTTATGAATCATGACACACCTAAGGCACAAACCAGTGTGCAGGTCTGCTGGCAGCTGATGCGGCTCACTGCTATAGTAAATTCCTGGCTTAGGGGTATAGGGTACAGAAAGCATGGTAATGCTTGTGACTCAGCTCTGTGCCTTTCTGTATGGCTCTGCATGTACTCTTCTCCCTCAGGGCGTCTCACGACTTTTATGGCTTCCTTACAATTACGTTGCAACTGCCTTGAGTACAAAAGGAAAAAAAAAATTAGTACTAAACCAGAGAAACATGTTCAGGTGAAATAAACCTGACTTGTTATCAGATCATACCAAACTGGAAATCTCATGGTAATTCCAGAAAGCACACTGAAAAGTGGCAAAGCAAAAATCCACTCTTACATTCAAAGGTGTTTGTTTAAAGATTGATTTGGGTGCACTAAAACCACAAAGGTTAGCATTAAATGTATACTAGACATAAGAATAAAACTGTGCATTAACATAGCTAATGCAAAGACAAAAGACTTTTTTTTTTTCTTGGCTATTGTACCTATTAAAGGAAATCAATATTTCTAAAAATTCAGGTAAATCAGAAGAATTGAAAGGTTAGTTTAAATCTGTCTTTGCTAATTCTGATTAAGTCTTTATAATTAGTTGCTTAAAATATTGATTCGTTTGTTTGTTACATCACATACAAAATCTGTATTGTCATTCCATCTCTTTAGTATGAGTTGGGTGTATCAGTATGGAGCCAATCTAGCGTCCTCAATGTGCAATGCATATGTGCCTACAGGATTTTTCCTGTATTATTTCTATTCTAAGAATCATGAAACTAGATTTTTAGAAGTTCAGACAGTCCCTAATTACTAACTTAATCTCTGCTTTTGTCATAAATGAAGGAAATAAAAGCCCACCATGACTTAATGAGAAACGAAAAAACATAGAAACCATTTGCATTTGATTTAAATAACTGTGAAAATTGTTTAGGGCTTGTATTCATCTCTGCAGCTCCTGCAATGCAGCTAAAGCTTTGTTCATTTAGAGGTTAAACTTTATTGTTCATGGCTGTTGGAAAGGGTAGAAATTAATAATCTTATAAAGTCATCTAAATGTTAAAATATTTAACCTTTCGAAAGACTCCATATTTTTCTTGGCTTCAAGCAAGTGTGAGAGGTAGAAGGAACACTATATAAAACATTCATTTTAACTTGATTTTTATTGTACCTTTAGGCAGACCTTCCTACTAAGTTTCTTGTTTTACACTTATTAGCATGTCTTTAACTTTCAACATGAAGTATGTTAAGGACAGTAGAATAAAAATGCACTTAGGTTTCAGTAAAGCAAATGATTAGCTGCTTATTTATATGGCAATAAAAATGTGCCAGTAAATGTTAAAAAGAATAATTAAGAAGTTATGTCAGTAGAAATCTTGCTTTAAATATCCATTCGTACTCTCAGCAAGCTAATTTCACTTTAAAATATCTTTTACAATAAGGAAAAACATCCTGAGAAGAGTGCAATTGTATCTGCTGACAATTTTATGTTCTCTGCTGTATAATTTACAGCTTAATTTGTATTATATAAATATCAGAATGTTTTGAAATTTCACAAATGTCACTTTAAAGGTCAATATTTCATATTATTAAACTGCTTATGTAAATTTTGTTAAAAGCAGAATGCCCCAAACTAGAGGCTTCTGAATTCAATAAATAAAGGATGAATCAGGTAGATGCCAGGGGCAAAAAACATGAAAGGGTAATGCCTATTATGTACTATTATAGTCATGAGACATCTATTAATAGATGGATTATTGGATATGTGCTTGGTAGCTACTGAGAAAAGAGGAAAGGGTTGTTGCTTAATATATTTGTCAAAAAATTTAGGGGAAAAAATGCAGTTGCAGTTTTATTTTTAGACATGTGTAGCTCCAAAGGGAAATAAAAATAGTGCAGAAAGGCATCTCTGTCTTTAGCCAATTCCAAATAGAACCATAATATCTGTAGACACGTGCAGCTTTCTTGCATGTACAAGTTACTGGTTTATTCTAGCAAAGTGATCCTAATATTAAGTCATTCCTCACAATGGCTGGATTGATAGTATGAATACGAAAATTCCTTCTTGAAAAAGCTTTCAAGAACAGTAGTCCTGCATCATGCAATTTGTGGAGGCCACTTTTGAGACTACCAAGGGAACTTCAAGCTTAATTTTATCTCTATCACGTTCTAGCTTTTGCTTTTCCACATGTTTCTACTGCATTTAATTGGCATTGTAAGTTAGGATTGAAAATGTTATCAATGCATATAATCACATATTCTTAACATTAAAAATAATCATAAAATCAGAAGAGATTAATTAAATGTGGAATGACACTTTCCAATGTACTTTTATTTTTGCAATCATAGCAATGACTGTGATTTCCTAGGAGTGTCATTAATTCAGTAAATGTTATCCAGATGTTACAATATAGCATTAATTATATTCTAGGAGGATGATTCACACTCCATCATGTCCCACAGATGGATGTAATATTCATAGTACTGGTTCCACATTTTGTGTGTCACCAGTGATGTTTCTCTACCAAGACTCTATTAGAACAAGAGAAGCCTTGAGCTAGTTTCTTGCAGTGCTTTTGGTTGTCACTGCAGTTTAGTATTGGCTTTCAAGCAGAAAGAAATTTTAAGGGTTAAAATTAAGTAACTAATTACATTTCTAACATAATTTCATCCAGTAAAATCTAGCCCTAGCTGTTCTCATTAGATGTAGGGCATAAATCTCAAGTACAATACTTTGTACTTTTCAGAAAAGTGAGATCGTGGTTTTATTCCATGAACTAAGACAGTCTTATTTTACACATTGTTTAAAAATTCAGTGTTCTCCAATACAAAACTTTTTAACTTTATTTTTGTTCAGCAGATATGGGTCATACACTTTAATTCAGTCACTTCCCAAAACATGGTTTTTAAATTCTATTCGGTCAATTTATGAAGGTGCTTTTATCACCTGAACATTTAAGAGTTCATGAAAAAGTGTTTTTGTTTCTGGTTTGTTTTTTTGGGTTTTTTAAAAATTATTATAACTTCTTGGCTGTGAGATTTTCATAGTCTGACTGAACAAGTATTGAAATTCATGTTTAGCAGACAATATAGGATGTTAGAATTAGAGATGAAGTTGCTAACCCTGAATGTTTCGGGAAATAGATTCTTTAGCATCTAAAAATCTTATGGTTTAAAATGTATTTCATAATCTTCTAGGTTTCATATCTAATTGCATAAATTGCTCGCTATTTCTTTTGGTCTTTATCGTATAAATTAATGAGTACTTCCAACATTAGGAAAAATATGAGAACTTCAACACTGCTAAAACTCTATCTTTTCTTTGTTTCAGTTCTTGTCTTGCTGATTGTCACCATGAGGCGACGGAAAAAAGAGCCCCTCATTTTTGATGAAGAGAGAGATATCAGAGAAAACATTGTCAGGTACGATGATGAGGGTGGTGGAGAAGAAGACACGGAGGCTTTTGACATGGCTGCCTTGAGGAACCTCAACATCATGCGAGACACCAAGACCAGAAGGGATGTGACACCTGAGATTCAGTTCTTGAGCAGACCAACTTTTAAAAGCATCCCAGACAATGTCATTTTTAGGGAATTTATCTGGGAGAGACTAAAGGAAGCTGATGTGGACCCCTGTGCGCCACCCTACGACTCCCTGCAGACATACGCGTTCGAGGGGAACGGCTCAGTGGCAGAGTCGCTCAGTTCTTTAGATTCCATCAGCTCAAACTCTGACCAGAACTATGATTACCTCAGTGACTGGGGCCCTCGTTTTAAAAGGCTTGCAGATATGTATGGGACCGGACCAGACTGCTTATACTCCTAGCCTTGGAACCTTTCTCTGAAAATGCACTGAAGAATATTAAAACAGCAAACTCAACCTAACAGACTGAGGAAAGTTGTAAATACTTCCCCATTTTTAAAATTTTACGTTGGTTTTTTTCCCCCTTTTTTTTTTTTTTTTTTTGTTTTTTTTTTTTTTTTTTTTCTTT
>VXBS01010054.1:291577-306293 GCA_013400255.1 Sitta europaea
TTGTTGGTTTTTTTTTTTTTTTTTTTACCTTGGTGGAACATATCTTCATTAGACTTGTCCTAGGGACTGCACTGACCACACAAAATATAAGCATTTGGTGGCATTTTTGATAAAATGAGATGCTCAGCCGCATTCAAATAGATAGCAACCCTCAAATACCTGCAGAGGCAACTCACTTTCAAGTGTTATACAGTCACCTCAGTGAGCTGGTGATACTCTGTAGATGCCTTCACTGTACTGCTATGTTGAGATTACAGAGTCTCTGTTTTAGGAAGAAATACATTTTCAAATATTTAACTCAACACAATATTACAGTACATTGTATTTACACAGGCAAGGGATTTTTTTTTTTTTTTTACTGTGTGCATAGAGCTTACTAGAACAAAAGCAGAAGGATTGATGAAAACAAACAGAAGCCCGAAAAATATTTGGTTTGTGTTTCTCCCTGTTTGTTCTCAGAGCTATTTAATTAGAAATCTCTGTAATTTTCTAGGTAGTTTTTGACGAGTTATTGTTTCTACTAAGAAATTCCACAGCGTGTCATCAATTTACCAAGTGGCTTAAAATCCACATAAAATGATAAAAATGGAGGTGTAGTCTTATGGCTGGGAAATTTTGTGATGCCCATGTAAGTATAGAAAAGGTGTTGCTATCTATTTGCTATTTTTTATTCTCTCTTCTGATTTGTACAGGAGAATTTATCCTTTTTTATTATTGTTTGACATAAAGTGTTATATTTATTTTGGAACTCCAGTCTCCACTAAATTCAGGTCCATTTTACTGCCTCATGGTTTTAGACTTGTCAGAACATGCTGCTTTTTCTCCAATCTCAGAAAAATGTAGGAAATGAAGCATGGAAGTGGAGAAATTACAGTAAACAATGCCACCTACCATTCATCCCACAGAAAGGAGAGCAGCTCCAAGGATGTGCAGTTCTTCTTCTGAGCCATTACAAAGTCTGAGACGTTTAAAGAAAATATTTGTACATTGAATTTTTTGAAAGAGGACTGCAGAGGTATCTGGGAGTGTCTTTAATGCAAGATTTAATTTTCAAGGTTAAACATGCTTCAAAGACTGTAAACACCTTGTTTTTCTCCTTCCCCTTCTCTTTTGCTCCTGATGAATCACAGTAAAAGATTTTATTTCTTTCTTATGTTAAGTAATGTAATACTATTAACTTCAGAAGTCATCTTTAGATCCTGCTGCACATAAGTATTATTTCCCCAAGGTGTTAACTCACTACACATAATTTCTATGCTGGTTCAGGAGTGCCAAAACAGAAGGACAGCTATTGTTGGTTAATATACGGTATGATTTTGCAGTAGGATTTCTTAGAATAAGAAAACTTTTTTATGATTCAGACAATATTTATACTTCATCTTTCATGATTTATTACTAGATAATAAGGAATATATTCAAGTAAAATAGTGGGTTTAGGTATTATTTCAGATCTTTTTTTTGTTGTTGTTTTGTTTTAGATAAAGTGTAGATGAATTTCTAAATTAGAGTCTGTTCCTGCAAATCTTTTGCTTGTACCTAACTTGAAATTACTTGACCTGCCTGCAATTACTATGAGGTACACACAATTGTTTACAGAACTCTGTGAACAGAAGGTGATCCACAGAGGATGATGCTCACTCTAAAATACTTCTTTCTGAGAGAAGGATCCTTGTACTGAAATCCCAATGTATGAGTGATGTGAGGCTGGGGGATGGAAAATTTTCATTAAGGCTTTGTAATTTTTGCAGCCCAGCATTATCAATTAACAATGTGAAAGTGGCCTTCAGCTCCAACAGAAAAGAAAAATAATTTTAATCATCTACGGCACACTTAATTTGAGTTACATTTTAATAGACAATCATTGTTTCATAATTCAGTAGATTTACTTCTAGTTGTATGAAATATATATATATAGGCATATATATATATGACAGATTTTGTAATGGAACTGAAAGATATCGTCCATGACTTTTAGTCATACATGTAAGATTTTCAATAAAAATATTCAAAATAGAAAAAAAGAGCCATGTGTATACAGTTTAATGAGAGCAAGATATGCTGCAGAATTTAAGCAGGTATTAAATCAGCAAGGTTCTGAGAGAACAGTTTTTCATTAATCTCCTTGTTCTTTGTGGGAAGATAATTCGTGCATCTGGATTAAGATGTCAAAAATGCTGATTTTAGCACATAACATTCACAGGAGATTTAAATGTGGTTTAGAGTAAACAGCCCAATTTCCTTGGATTTCCACCTTCTGTATCTGTAAAAACCCAAAAATCTCCACTATTAGGAAACTATGTTAGCGCAGGCTTTTTTGGTGTACTTTCTACAGAAAAAAAATAAGTTTCATTTTGATACCATAAAAACTCTAGCATATATATGTTTTCTGTTTCACTTTTCTAATTTAATTACATTTGCTGTTACATTCTACACACTCACCTGCTGACTGTATTGTTGCAGTAAGGAAGGAAGGTGGAATGTTTGATGATAGATATTACTATAGTATATACACAAGGGTGTGTGTAATAAACATACAATAGGTTTTTACAGTTTGCAATCTGGTTCAAATTCTTTCATTCAGTCATTCAGCTATGTTGCATAGCTAGATGGCATAAAATATATTCTACTGACTAAATAGTATAAAATGCAAAAAGTATGTTCTCAGTCTTGGAAAGGTAATGAAAATATTTGGGCAAATAAATTAGAACAGCCCTTTAAAAAGAATTCCAATCGTATTTTTTTATTTAACATTCTGAATATCTTCAGTATCTAACTAGAGGTCACAAATCCTAGATAAAAAATATGTCAAACATTGTAATCACTCCCATATTGCAGTGGGATACATGTCTTTCTTTCTGCTATACGACAATTGAATAGGCTTATTTTAAATGGAGAATTACAAGAACCTTGAAAAGGGCACAGTTTTAAGAGTGCTACTAAAATACCCATAAATAAATTTAAGCTCTTTGAAGAAGACTTAAGGTAAAGACTTCTTACTCTATTTTGACCAGTGTGAAATCCACTGAATTCAACAGAGTCAAATAATGGACATTCTGATTTATATTCTTTATTCAAAAGAATAAATTTAGTTTTTTGGGTTGTATTGTCAATAAGACACAGCACAGGTCTTCCTAAGCCTTCTAGTTCTGATGGCTGCTTAATACAATCACTATAGAACTCATGAACCTTGATGGTACCAACTGAAATTTCTCCTACTTTCTAAGAATCAAGGGAGAAAAAACCACAACTTCCTTTTCACTCTTTCTTTTATTTGTTTTTTTTTTTTANCATACAGTTACATTGGCTTTTCAGATCCTTAAAGATTTGAAAGGTGAACACAATTACCTATATCAAATCTAGTATTGAATTCTTGGTTCCAGTCTGTCATGTGACTGATTTTAATTTTTTACATAGATCTTTTTTATACTTTAGAATCTATGCAGAGTAATACAGCTCTGAGGCATCATTGTCTTCACCTCATTAGCAATAGAAGGGGTCAAGTATATTTTTACTGGTCTGTGACTCTAAAAGTGAATTGCCAAAGATAGACATATCACTTTATTTATTTGACAGAAACAGGAAAGTCTACAAGATACCAAGAGCCCTACAAATTGCTTTCTTAACTATGCCATCCTTAAGTTTGCTGGATCTACAGCTAAGATTTTCAGATGCATCCTGAGATACATTTTCACCCCAGGATGATTCCTTCCACACCAAGAATTATTCTTCAATCCATTTTAAATGCAGCTAAAAATGTATTTTATTGTTCACTGATTTTTTTTTAAAGTTTTCTTCCTTAACTTTTGTTCTTTGAACTAGTGGAATCTCAGTATGCAATATAACTTACATGAAGGGAATTAAAAAAAAGATCTACATAACATAAGCCCCACTTTGTTACTATAATTTACCTTTCCTCACGAAAAAAGGAGAAATCTTTCCCTATGGTACATAAATTCAGTGAAACCTTAGACCATTCAATTGTCTTTATATATATATTAGTTGGAAAATAATGATTTACCTCATCATTATATGGCACAAAATTGTAATAAAATCTTTATGTGAAGACTTATATATTTAATTAAACACAATGAAAGAAGAAATCAGCATAGGAATTTTCTGGAAATCAGAAGAAAATCTTATTTGAAGCCACAGTGGTGTGTTGCATACACTCCTCATGTGTAAACATGTACTTTCTAAAATTATATGTATATTTAAACATTCCACTCTGAAACTCTTTTTTAAAAAATATTTTTCTTTAATCAGAGAGTATTTAGAAAAAAAGTAATCCTTCCTTCTTTCAAAAACTGTATTTGTCCCCATCAATGACTAAGGTAGAAAAATATAATTTAGACTCAGGCAAAACTTTTAATATTACCTCCATGATGAAAGAAAACTTGGTGTCATATTTTGACCCAAAGTGGTTTAAAAGCTCTTAGAAGAGTTGCAAGGATTGTGATTTCTACAATTTTTTTAAGACATGGTATCAGATTGAAATTCCTATTCTTTGAAATTATGTAAGGTTACATGGAGTTTAATATTTTGATGATTAACTAACGTCATAAACCTGTTGTGCTGAATGCTGAACCACTCCTAAAAAAAAAAAAATATCAAGGACTTTACTTTCTTCTTCTATTCACCTGTATCTTGATCAAAGTCAGAATTTCAATGTCCACCAAATTAGAGTGATGTCAAGACTATCTTGANTTTCAAAAAATCAAGGGAAAAAAACCCACAACTCCCTTTTCCCTTTTTCTTTTATTTGTTTTTTTTTTTTAAAGGGAGAGGCATGATTCATCACAATGTCCCTTTTCAGTTAAGGTCTTTTCTCAATTTTTTTTTCCTATTTACCCTTCAGGTACTAGCAATAATTAATAAAAAATTTTCTTATCAGTTTTTCTTTTTGAGCTTTTGGATGAAAGCATGTCATGAAATATAAAATTGCAACATCTTAATATTATGGATAAATATTCTTGTATGATATAAAGAAAAGTCACAGTTTGTCATTCTGAAAAANCAGTATGCAATATAACTTACATGAAGGGAATTAAAAAAAAGATCTACATAACATAAGCCCCACTTTGTTACTATAATTTACCTTTCCTCACGAAAAAAGGAGAAATCTTTCCCTATGGTACATAAATTCAGTGAAACCTTAGACCATTCAATTGTCTTTATATATATATTAGTTGGAAAATAATGATTTACCTCATCATTATATGGCACAAAATTGTAATAAAATCTTTATGTGAAGACTTATATATTTAATTAAACACAATGAAAGAAGAAATCAGCATAGGAATTTTCTGGAAATCAGAAGAAAATCTTATTTGAAGCCACAGTGGTGTGTTGCATACACTCCTCATGTGTAAACATGTACTTTCTAAAATTATATGTATATTTAAACATTCCACTCTGAAACTCTTTTTTAAAAAATATTTTTCTTTAATCAGAGAGTATTTAGAAAAAAAGTAATCCTTCCTTCTTTCAAAAACTGTATTTGTCCCCATCAATGACTAAGGTAGAAAAATATAATTTAGACTCAGGCAAAACTTTTAATATTACCTCCATGATGAAAGAAAACTTGGTGTCATATTTTGACCCAAAGTGGTTTAAAAGCTCTTAGAAGAGTTGCAAGGATTGTGATTTCTACAATTTTTTTAAGACATGGTATCAGATTGAAATTCCTATTCTTTGAAATTATGTAAGGTTACATGGAGTTTAATATTTTGATGATTAACTAACGTCATAAACCTGTTGTGCTGAATGCTGAACCACTCCTTAAAAAAAAAAAAATATCAAGGACTTTACTTTCTTCTTCTATTCACCTGTATCTTGATCAAAGTCAGAATTTCAATGTCCACCAAATTAGAGTGATGTCAAGACTATCTTGAACACAGTAGGTAATTAGTGGTGGAGTCACCATCCCTGGATGGGTTTAAAAAAAGATTGGATGTGGAACTTGATGCCATGGTTTAGTTGAGGTGTTGGGGCATGGGTTGGGCATGATGATCTTGGGTGTCTCTTCCAACCTAGTGATTCTGTGATTCTGTGACCTTGTCTCTTCCTCACAAAGGCTAAAAAACCATTTAACTTGTCATTCTATTCAAATATTCTTTTCTTATTCTGTCTTGACTGCTTAGCTCATTCTACCTGAGACGTGTGAAGTTGTTGTGGTTTGGGGGTTTTGGGGGGGTAAGGTTTGTTATTTTTAGGTTTTTGTTAGTGTTAAAATTGGTATTCTTGCTAAAATGCTTATGTTTGAATGACCTGGTCTTTTTACTTGATTTTTTTGGGCCGTGTATAACCTGACTTTTCTTCTATTTTGACTCCAAACCCACCTTTTTCTGTGCTGTTAATAGCAAAAAGAAATTCCTGAGGTGTTCCCCCCCTTTGATATCAAGAAATTATGAAGGAAAAGATAAACTGAGGATGAACAGATTGCAGTGAAATTAATATGTCATTTTCTTGAAACACAAACTCACAAATTCCATACTTAAGCTGCCATTAACACCATTCAAATTATGCCATCTATATAATCTTAAATCCTTAATACATTCTGGCACTACTATCAGCAATTTTTGCACGTTTAATGAAATCATATTTTAGAATTGTCAAGGTTTGTTACCTCTAACTCAGTTTCATTGTAATCATTTATATTATGATCTTGATGCACAGAAAAAGTAAAATAGTTGTACAAAAGAAAAAAGAAAAAGTAGTAAAAAACAAAAAGTAAAACAGCCCAAATATAAAATGCCCTTATGTGCACTGACATTTAATAGAGTGTTTTAATTACTCCTCTGCCTCATACAGTGATAGCTTTTCCTCTCTTTGAGACTAACTACTAATAAATTAAGATAGTGTGATATCAAGCCAGATATTTAAGCCACATTAGACTATTTGAGTCTGACAAGAATATTCAGTCTGAATTTTAATGTCCTTCTATTTCCTTAATGATCAGAACATCCTTTATTATTGTCATCAGACTGTTGAAGTTTTATGGAGAAAGAAGTGTTTATTGATTCCCCTACAAAATGCTAGGCAAAATCTTGATCATGTTGGAGTACTTGGCAGACCTCCTTATGGATTTCAAGAGGTGTCAAAATTTATACATTGTTAGGGGAGACAGATAAATGATAACTTACTTCATCAGGGATGATTGTTGCTTTGAGTTGGATACCTTTTCTTTTACAAAATCTCTTCTACCGACTTTCTTGTTTTGGAAGACAAAATCTCTTAGAATGGTAATGCAAGTAGCTTAATAGGATGTTTTTTATGGCATAAGGTAGTTATTTACTATCTGCATAGTACGCACAACCTTGCTGTACCCTTGATCATTATGATCTCTTCTGTGCACATGCTAAATACTGACAGTGTTAGGAAAGGTTTGCATTTGGTGAAGTACCAATGGTAAAGTAGTGCCTAGACAACAAAACCAAACCAAAGCGAAACACAAACAACAGTTTCTCACTAAAATAAATAACATACAAGATTTCCAGGCTATCAAAATTAAATTATTATACTTAGACTGTGGGGCCATCTGTAGCTTTATTGATTTCAGTGACTGCAGGTAATCCAAATTAAGCACAACCTTCTTTGAAATTTCTTTGAAATATTTTGTCTTGCCGATACTTCAGATTTTGTTAAATCATAGAAAAGGGTTGTAGAGAAAAAAAATGACAGAGAGGTTAAAGGTATCAGGCTTTTTCTGGTGTTTTTATTGTTTCATGGATGATCTAATGATGTGAAAAATAATGTTTTACCTGTTGCTACTGGAATACAGTTTCCTTTCCAGTAATAATATTTTCATCCTTTGCAATGCTATTTTCTGATAGTCTGCAGTGCTTGGCCTGGCCTGGCCTCATCTTCTTATTCAAATATCAAGAAAGATTAATTAAGGGGAAAGATTAAAAACATAAATGATAAGCTTATATAAGAAATTTTCAGTTGGTCAAGACATTAAGTTTTTCTGGTTTAGGCGTGAGGAGCACATAAATAAATCTCTCATAGGACATACAACCTGTTGATGCAGCTATTGATTTTATCTGTATATTTGTTCATGTTTTCTCCCCTTGCATTTCTAGTAATTTATGACTTGATTTATCTTTCAGAGGAAGTTATTAAGTACAAAATAAATGTAAAAAGATTATACTTATTAGCAGCTGATCATGAAAAATAGATTAATAAATATGTATGGCATATTTTTTTTACTGTAGCTTAGCGCAGGTCAATATACTATATTGGGACTCAGAGATTAATGAAGACCAACTTGGCTCATGCACAAAGCACCCCCATGAAGGGATTTTAATTCAAATAGCTACTATAAAATGTGGAGTTATTTAAATATTCAGAGGCCACCGTTCCTTGGAAATAAACAGAGGTAACCAACAATCCATACTTCTTGACTTTCTGGGAGCAAGTAGAGAAGTCAAAAAGGGCAAGCTCTTTGAATGTAACGCCTGTAGTGAATATGGATAAAATCCAATTGACTACAACAGAAAACAAGATAGAAACCCAGGAGGCATCTGTCAATGGCATTCATTCTAATCAGTCTGATTTAGCCAGTTAGTGTCATCGGTATTAAGAGCTGTCTTACTTTAGTTTGGGCTTTGTGTACTACTAAAAGCACAGCTTCAGAAATTGAAAAGATTTATGTTGCCTTCTAGTCAATTTTGCATTCATGAAGAAGTAAAGCAATCACAGGCCAAAGCTGAGGCTGACTGGCAGTCTGGAACTCTGGCCTCACCTACAATATAGAAAAGACTGATGGTGTGGAGAGGCCATGCTGAATGTCACATGAAAGGGAAAATTTCCTCAAACCTTTTGTGCTTGATTTGTGTGTCAGTACCTCAGGAAATGCCAAGAGCATGGTGCGCAACCAGTTTCTCAGTATCTCATTATGGGGATTCTCCACCGAAGAGTCCACTGGAATGGAGGGCAGTTCAGCAAAAGAGAGACCCCACCCAGGTCTCTGCAGCTGAGTGTTACCCGCTGCTGATGACTGCCAGCACCCTTGGAGGACTCACATGAACAATTTACAGAATAGTATTATTAGTACAATAGAAAATTGTGACCAGTTAAGGTCTAAGGCTGTTGGTGATAGTATTCAACTGCAAAAACTTGTTCAAAGCATTATATGGATGAGCTCTAATTCCCTAAAAAAAGTTAGCTGGAGATAATAATTTAGTGTGCATAGAGTATGATTCTTATCCAACAGACATCCCCATTGGAGAGAAGACATGTTCAGCTTGTCAGCTGATCCTGGCAGTTATCATGGAGTCTTTCCTAACTTCTCCCAAATATTTACTTACTTTTATAATATTTATTTGTGATGGAGCTTGGCTGTCACTAGGCATACATCATGCTCAGAGTGGGGTGCTCATACCCTGGAGAATGGTAGCTTTGGGATGGAGGTGAGGTTCAGTATCACATCTAAGGTGACCTTGGGATGGACATGGGAGTCAGTATTATATATGATGAGAGTGATTTCACCCTGGTTTCTGGTTCAGTTGCAAGACATCTATTTTTATCTCCCTCAGTAGGCAGCTAACATGTGTCTTGTCAGTTAAAAGGTATCACTGAGTTCCCTCTTCTGCAAGGATTTCAATGGAGCTTGGTCACCATTTCTCCACTCTGCTCCACTATCAGTTTCATACCTCCCTTCACACATATTGTGTGTGGGAAGTCAGGCATGACACATTCCATCCAAGCAACAGCAACTGCATTTGGAACAGTAACCCCTATTCTTTCTGTACTGTTATAATTTCCCAGTTTTCTGTAATTTTTGCCTCATTCTTTTCCCTACAGTGAATGACAGTGTCTTGCTGCCTCACTCTTCAGCCTTCCACTGCTCCTCTTTCTCTGGTGGGTATTTCCTAGAGGATAGTTGTAACTTTGTGAATTTCCTGTGTATGGTGGTTCATATCACTAATCACAGGTGTTGATTAAACCATAAAAACAGAACAGCAATACTAACGTTATTCTTACTGCTAATGACACTGTCAAAAAGAGAAATTGTTGGTCTTGGAATCAGAATATCAAGTTATCTGCCCAGCTTTGTTAGTGATCTTATCTGTGGCACTGGTTGACCCATTGTTGTCACCTGTTGTCAAAATGACCTGAAGAGGAACAAAGCACTTCCAATATTTTTGAGAATGAATATTATACAGCAAAATTCATGTAACTGTTTGTTTGATTTTTGTTAGTTTATTTCATTCCTGGCATAACTCTGGAGTAAACTGTTCCCTGGCCAATGTCAGCAACAATGTAATTTCAATGTTGTATATAGAATGGCCAAGAAGCTTCAGAAAAAAACAAGCAGTTCTGAAAATTATTTGGCATTAAGAAGGCATACAAATGCAATGTAATAGTCATACCAATGGGATGGAATGGGGTAGGGGGATGAAAAACCCAAAACAAAACAAAAAACCCACAACCAAAAAACCCCACACAAAATGGCTTCCAATACTTTAATTTCTTATATTTTGATTCATAGAGTTTCAAAGGAGCCATTAAATTAATTTTCTTAGTCATTCTGTCATTGAAGCAAGCATTCTCTCAAATCTGCAATGAAACAGTGGCATGCAAATATTTTGAAGGATTAGTATACTTTGTACTGCAGTAAAAAGAAGATAGCCTTCTGTTGAGTACCCAAGAAGGTAAAGACAAATACTTGATTGATGCTTTAAAATGAAAGAAGATATGCTTTCAAGTAACCAGAAAGGTTTTGAGAATTTATTTTCTCCCCAGCTAACTTATTTCAACAGCTGAGGCTTGTTAATATCCAATCCTAAAGTAAAACATCTGTCTTTAAAACCTTATGGTTTAACTAATATGAGACTTAAAAATAAAAACTTTATTTTCATGGAAGCTCCATCTGAGGAGGGATAATTAATTCATCTTGCTTGCCATTTAATCATAAGAAAACCCCATGGCTTTATAAATTTGAAAATCTGTCCTCTCTTTGGAAATAAGAAATTAAAGAAATTAAAGGCTCCCTCACTAGCAAGTTTTATTGGCAAAGCAATATGTGAGAAAAGCTAATGGCCTTGAACAGACTACCTCACCAAATGATATCTTTAAGATTAATCTGCCATGTGCCTAAGGAATCATCAGGTTAGAAAAGCAAAATCACTACTCTGTTAGAAAAACAAAATGGAGGCAGTTCAGGTAAGCTCTTATCAACTCAGTAGAAAACCAAGTTTTTGTCTATCACTTTATTTCTGCAATTTTTTTGGTGAATGGAAATTATATGCACCAATTGATACAGAAGAAACTAACACATTATTAGATTTAAAGGTGACCATGCTGTCCAAAAATAATGTGTGAAATAGTTCATCAAGATTCTGGCTAATCTGGACTGCTTTTTTTCTGAGTGAATTAAAAAGGATGTCAATACTTTGACAGCAAAATTATTTTCTGAAATAAATAGGATCTCACAGAACATGTGTTCTACTGTTGGCTTACAACATGCTTAAGAAAAAAGAATAAAAACAATACCCAGAGAAGCTTAAGACATGAGTTCAAAGCTCTCAAAAAGGATTTTTTTGTAACTACAGCAGTTGTATTTGCCTTCTGGTGGCTCAGATTTTGTGCAATATAGTGGCAATTATTTGGTACTATATTTGGTACTAGAGCAGAAATGACCTGAACCAGAGAGCAATATGGTTTTCAGCAAATTCAGCCTCAGAATTTTAGAAGTGTTTAAACACATGATCAATGACAGTGGGGCAGCTAAAAACCTCTTAAGGGCCATGATCAGAACTGAACCCTCATCTTCTAAATTCCCCAGAGACCAGACATTTGAGGACAACACCCTTTAGACAGTGGAATGTGACAAAAGTCTCTACCTTTGGAAATCTAGTTATAGGAGAAAGAAAGGGTTGTATATAGGGTTCATCTTGTGATGTTTTCTTATTGTATTGAAAGTGACCTTTCCAGTCTTTCATGTACAAATAACCAAAGCACTGCATGAACCTTTATCAGAAAAATTCACATGAAAACTCTGTAAGCTAAATTCTTTAGAGAGTCTCCTTAATTATTCTTGGAAATCTTTGGCATTTAAAAAGGAAGTCTGTTAAAATTTCTAATTATCTATGCCCTCTTTCTCTATGTATTGGGTTTGCTTGGCCAGGCTTTAGTAGCAGGGGGTCTGCAGGGGTTCCTTCTGTGAGAAGGTGAGAGAAGCTTCCTCTAAGTCCAATGCGAGCTGTCTCCAAGATGGATGAACCACTGGCTAAGGCCAAGCTAATCAGAACTGGTGATATCTCCTGTGCAATAATGTATTTAGAGGAAAAAAAGTTACTGTGAAGATGTAATTGTAGCCAGAGAAGAGCAGTGTGAAAATATGCGAGAGGAACAACTATGTAGACACCAAAGACCATTGGAGAAGGAGGGAGAGGCGGTGCTCCAGGTGCTGAAGTTGAGATTCAGCCTGTGGTGAAGACCACAGTGAAGCAGCTGTCTCCCTTCAGTTCATGAAATAGGAGATTTCCTGGTAGGACTTGTCACCTGTGAGGAATCTATGCTGGAGCAGGGTGTGCCTGAAGGACTGCATCCTGTGGAAAGGGACCTACTCTTCATCAGTTCATGAAGAACTGTAGTCTGTGAGAAGGATTGACACAGGAGAAGTTTATGGAGAAATATTTCTCTCCCCAAGCAGCAGCAGAAAAAGTGTGTGATGAATTGACCATAACCTCCATTACCTGTTTCCAGGTAAAAGTAGAGCTGGGAAGGAGGGAGTTGTGGGGAAAAGGTGTTTTTAAGATTTGTTTTACTTGTCATTATCCTGCTCTGATTCTGGTGGCAATAAATTCCATTACTATCCCCAGGTTGATTCTGCTTTGTCCATGATTGTAACCAGTGACCGAATCCCAGTCTTTAACTCATGATTCTTTTCCTGTATTTTCTCTCCTCTGTCCAGTTTTGGAGGTGAGTGATAGATGGGTGGGCACCTGGTATCCAGATAGCAATAAACCAATGAACTCCATGTGTTGGATGAAGAACCATACCTCAACAAGGCTCTTATTTTTTATTATTTAGTCTTTTATAAAATCTAATTTTTGGACAATATCAACAGAAGCACAAATCAGAGTATCTTGTGTTTAGAAGATTAGCAAACTAGCTGGGCTTAAGATAAAACTGTAATAGTTCCTGGAACAACTTTTTTTTTTAACACTTTTTCTATAGGTGAGATCCTACTGACTTTTGCATTACAAGACAGACAGCATTTCAGTAACAGGTTTTAGACATATTGTTCAAGGACACAGAGAAGTGTTATTTACACCTAACAGGCAGAAGACTGAGTGTGTATGAGACAACATGATGTTAGGTTAAAAGGATGCAACTTTAACCAGCCTAGAAACAGCACATCTTAATTACAACTGAGTGTATTCATCAAAGAACTGTTAAGTATGAATTATTAAACTTAGAGCACTTCAGAACATGTAATTGAATGGAAGACTAAATATATAAATTATAGTCTGCAAGAAAATAAATTTAGCCATCTCTTATTTCTAAACATACATAAAATATAATATTAGCATGCAATTTAATGGTCAATTAGCAGTGATAGTACACCTGTTTTATCGAGGTTAGCCATGCTGGGAGCTTGAAAATAAATGACTTTTCACATGATTTTCAAACTTCTGTTAAAACCATACTCCTTCACTTTTTTCTGTTACTTCTCCTCTCTTTTTCCCCTTCACTTCTTTTGTCCTTTAATAAATCTGTTTTGTTGTACAACCTCTCAGCCTCCAAAAGGATAAGATATACCAGGCACTCTAAGTATTTGAGTTGTGAAATTAGATTTCAGGAATGGGATTTGTAATCAGTGCTTCTGTTAGTGCTGCCTTTTAGGTCCACTTCCAACAAATTTCTCTACTGCTAGTCAGAATTTTTCTTCTTTTTATAAAAGGCAGGCGAAAGACACAAAACCAATGTACTTCCTTATGTTTTCTTCCTCTGCATGTATATTCTATGAATATACATCTATATGAATATAATATATTCATATTCTATGAATTCTAATAGAAAAGCTTTTCAAGAAGCTGTGACACCGGATGGTGTAAGGGCCAAGTAAGACATTGGACTTTGTGCCTCAGGAAGTTAATAGTGAATCAGGAAGAAAAACCTCATACCTATATGAACTGAATTTTGAGTAGGAAGGAATCACTAGTCAGTAATATTTGAAAGACATTACATTACATCCAGGTGACAATCAGGGAGCCTATGTCAAATGAATTTTGTTTTGAAACTAGGTCATGGAGTGTAAGTCCTTACATAACTGTTGACCATTAATTTAACGATTTTTTCAGCAATCTCAATAAAGACAAAGAGAACTAACACAACACACAGGGTAAAATACCCTCTCTCTGTCCATTTGATTACAAAATGTTTCCTTCAGGCCTTTTTTTCAGCGACACCAGCTGTATTAGCCATCACAGAGAAAGAACAAGAGAGCTTTAGATGTTAATTCAGCATTTTTCCTATAACACTGGAAATAAAAAGAAGACTGTTGACTAAGCAAAGATAATTCAAGTTAAAGTCAGTCATAAAATCCTTCTGATATTTAATATCCTACCATGCTCAACTTTCAAAATATCTATCAGTTATACTCAAATCATGTCAAAAGTAAGCATTAAATGAGATATGTGTTTAGATATACTTTAAATCCAGGTGTTGGTAAAGTTCCAGAGTCTTCCTTTTTTTTTTTTTTTTT
>VXBS01010054.1:309590-324475 GCA_013400255.1 Sitta europaea
CCTTTATTGAAACTTACCTCACCTTTTCCAGTTTCCCTAATTTCTGGCTGAATATCTGAAACTACCTGTTATCATTCCTCTACTGTATGTCACTCCAGATCGCTTTCCCAGTAGTTAATTGGGAAAAGACAGCTCAGGCTGGCAGGAATAACCTCATGATATTTGCACACAGGAGTATTCATCACTAAGTTATCATGACTGATGTTGCTCTCTATATATATATCACTGAACAGAAAAGACTAAGAAATCCAGAAGACATATACAGTATTTTTCTTTAAAGGTCTCTAAAACAGAAATGAGGAAAAAAGAAAAAGGGTTTTGTTAGATAGAAATAAAAAGGCATATTGAGATTAAGGTAGGAGAAATCATATGTTTAATACTGAAGGAATAAACTTAATATCAGTCTAAAGTTTTACCATATTTATATGCAAAAATAAATGCAGGCCAGTTTGGTAACAGACTTGAATGATGATATTAATATTTTTCTTTTTCACTACTTTTTCTGCTCTATCATGACAAGACAGTAGCACAAAATTGTTGAATGTATTTTCTCAGTTCTTTTGTTATCTGTTTTAAAGCACTAATTTTTACATATCAGCTTTATGAAACACATATTTTTGAAGTAAATATCATTCATATGCAGAAAGCAGAATGACTTAGAATATAAGATTCACTCACAGCAGAGTCATGCTGCATTTAAATCTGTAATGCCCCTGTTTCCTCTAATTAGGGAAAGGTCAGTGTGGAATAAAAATAATAATGATAGTGAAAATATTTCAGATATATATTATGTACTGTGTGTGAAGAATTCAAAGTATTTTTGAAGCTCAGTAGCATTTAGCTAACTATTAAAACTCTGTTGATACAGGAAGAAAAGAATTGGGGCATAGACTGATTTAAATGACTTTACCCAAGGCCACACAACAATTCAATTCCAGTAAGAAAAATAAGATTCCATAATTCTAGTCTCCTTTGTACCTAGCTATACCTCATTCCTGCCAAGCATATGTCTTACAGACAAGTACCCTTGTTCTCAATTGTGAAGTGAAATGAAAGGAAATGAAGTCACCTTGTGTGATTTTATTAGATGACCTGTCTTAATGAAATATTGAATCTTCTAAAGATGGTGCATAGAATTTATCTTTCTGGTCCTAAATATGTTAATAATATTCTTTTATTCTTTCTTCTGTAGAAATTTTGGAAATAACAGAAATGTGGCAATGTCAGCAGAGGTACATATTTACAAGGCCATCTTTTACATCTGGGTAGATTTAAGACTAAAAGAAAGCAGATGTAATAGCAAAGGACTGACTGTATTAACAGCTTAAATACAAAGTAAATGTCATATCAGACAGAAATGTGAAGGAAGTGAAATACCTTCTATCTAAATATACACATGCAGTCGCAGCTGTTTCCGAGGTAACACAATGTGCCTTTCTGAACAGTAATTCCCCAAAGCAGGTGTAACTTTCAAGGGATGAGTCAGTGCAGAAAGACATTCAGAACTATAACTTTTCTAACACCAGCAGTTAGTTATTTTAAGTGATTTTTTTTCTTGACATAGGCTTTTTTAATTATTACTAGCAAGAGTTTGCTGGGAGAATAAGCTCAGTCTTCTGACAAACTCTATATATGCTTCCTGTAGGGTGATGTGTGGTTCTTTATGTTAGTAAAAACAAGAATGAAAATAAGTTGGTAAGAAACCAGGAGGAGCAAGAGGAAGTATGGGTTTAAAGTTTCAGTGCCTGACAGAACAGTTCTCTATAAATCTCCTGTACATCTTTTACTTTTGCAAAACTGGGTACTAGCCAGCAGTGTACAATCCAACATAGGCAGGGAATCCAATTTTTTTACTGCCTGAAGCCTCTGTAATTTCTTATAGCTTTTCAGTTTGCATGTAAAATGCTACTATTCTGATCATACCCACACTTTGCACACAAGATAGTGATTACCTAAGGCAGTATGGAATCAGACCAAGGAAGACAGTGAAGAGGACTCTTTCCTTATGATCAATATTTAAGTGAGAAAATACAGAATCAGAAGTAACACATGCATTTTCATGAGCACTCATTTTTTTCCCCCAGTGTTTGCAATGGCATTAAGCATTTTTTAATTATGAATTCAGACAGGTGTTAGAATATTTAAACTGTATAAAATTTTCCAATGGATTACCAATGAGCTCAAATCCATTTAAAATTATATTTTTGTGGCATACCTTTATAAAATGCTACTTACTCATCTCAGCAAAAGTCCTATTTAAAACCTATATATATATATATATATTTAGAAAACTAAACTCCTTCTGTATTATTTTGGGGTTCTGTAATGTACGTGTTAGTACTTTGTTCAGAGTGCTAGGGGACTAAAATATCTAACAATGCATGGAATGATTGTACAACATCTTATTGAAAGATATGTTAATCTTTCATAGCCTTTAAGTACATCTTGCTGCACCTTAATCAATTTGTCACATACTCAAAAGGAGGTTTACAGTGAAGGACTGCAGATTTGCAATTTCAGCAGAGTTTGTGTATTTGCTATTGCATATGGTCCACCAAATCTTTTTCGAGATGTGATCAACTCTGTTTTTCTCATTCATACTTAATTTTTTTTTGTTCAAAGATTGAAAGCAGAGGTCTACAGCAAAGAAGTATGTAACTGGCTGCTTTTCAGCACTATAATGAAGAGTAATCATTTATCACTTGTGTTCTCCTTCTCCCTCACACAGTCTTACTCATATGTGGTAATACCTGCAGTTTAGATGAAACTGCAGCAAATATAAAATATCCAGCTTCTGTTGTAATTTTGAGAAATAACAACACATTTATGTGAATAATTTCTAATACCATATCAGCATTTTAGATAAGAAGACAATGTCATTCAAGGAAACCTTGAAAATCTGGAGAGGTGTGTTAAGACATAGGTGAGATAAAGTTCCACAGAAATGTTAAGAATGGCTGTAGTTCAGACTAAAGGCCCTGTAATCAAAAGTGGAAAATTGATTAAGGAGCCTAGCAAGTAGAGGATGTGCTGAAAGGTTCTAAAAAAACTTTCCTAGGCTTGAAATGGGAGTTGTGTTTCCAGGACACAAGGCAGATGGTATGTCCTAGTCTGCACTACTCAGAGGAAAGTAAAGAATGGAAAGTGCTTTCACATTTCTAAGCATATATATTCCTCTTGCCTTTTATCCTATTCATATTTTTTTTTTCCACGAAACAAACTACCTATTGCTGTATAAGCATACTTCACTTCAGAGACTTCATATTCTTTGGTAATGATAAGTTTACATGTCAGAAAACCAAGGACCATTATGACTTCATGCATATTCATCAGCTGCCACATCTGATCAAACAGTAATGCTCACTTATTGGCACAATTCGCTTACAAACTGTTCAAAAACCAGGCTATTGCATTTTGAGAAATTATTTTAATCTATTAGCTGATGCAATCAGTTGAGAGGAAATTGGTTCTGCAATTTTCATTTCTGTTGAACTGCAATAAAATAATTAAGATTGGTGTGAATGGAGAACTAACAAAATTTTTCTGCTTTAGAAGAACGAAGGAAAAAGAAGAACACCAAACCTATAAGAATATCATGTGCTGATAACATGCAACATTGATTTTCAAAACATCTGATTCGATAGACAAATAACTGAGTAAATTCTGGAGGACTGTAGAGGTTGAACAAGATGGAGAGAATAATCTATGAAGAGTCCAACAGACACGTGAAAAATGGGCAAGTAAGTCACTCATCTAAGACAAGGTGATGAGGTGATGAATTTATGTTCTTTGGAACCTGCATCATCCTGGGGACACTACTATTGTACAAGAACCTTGGTCATTGAACACTGAAGAGGATGTAAAACTGCAAAAGTCTTGGTGCCTGCGAGTATGTGAGCATGGGTGTCAATGTGAGCTAATGTAGTTGGGTTTATTTATTTATTTATTTACATTTTGTTTCATTTTAAAATAAAATCATCTTTCTCTCCTACAGGGCCTGCAGTAAGTTTTGCTACAATTTTTCTACTAAGTTATGACATTATGTTCTACTTTCTCTATTTTTGTTTTGTTTCTATTGTCTATTTCATCATATAGTTCTGCATGAGCTGAAAACAAACCAACAAAAAATAAACAAAACCCCCAAGCAACCCAAATAACTAATTAGAAGGCAGTCCCTAAAATTTGTTTCACATATAAGACTTTACAGCTAAAGAGGTTTAGAAGAAAGATTGCCAGACTATGAACAAGTTTCAAAAATGTCTTTCAACAGAAATTAAACAAATGCTTTCTGTCAAGAATATACAATTTGCTCTGTCTTTTTGTGCTTCATAGACCTTGAGCCTTGAAAATCCTGGGGAATTTAAGTAAAAGTTCATTGATTAGTTTGATTTGGTTGTTACATGATTTCTCTATCAATGTAATTTGCAAAAAAAAAAAACAAAACTGTATCAATGGCACAGATTCAAGAAGTAATATTCACTTCTTGGTTATAAAACCAGAAAAGGAATGAAATACACCTACAATGGCTTTCATGGTATGAAATGCAGTTGGCCTCTGCATTGCCGGCCAGTTTGGAAGGCCAGTGAAAATGGGGCAACAAAGGACACTCTTCCAATCAGCTTTTGGTGACATCTTGTTTCCAAAGGGAGATGTGCCGACAATGTAAATTATATATGAAAAATAATTTTATCAGGTCATGGAGGATGCACTTCAAAAAAGTGCTGTCTGAGCCTCTTAATGTTGGAAGGAGTAGACAAAACATCTCCATATTGGTTCCTGGAATACATAGTGAGAGTAAGTAAAAAGAAATATCTCAATTAAATGCCTATCTTCTTAAAAAAGCCAAAAAAACAAGTACAATTTCTACCAAGTTGGGTTGTTCAAGCCCTACAAGCTATAAATGAAGTCTGTACATGAATGTTTCACATTTAATTAGCAGGTGACAATTTAGAATGTTAGCCACCAGGTGCCTATGTGTCTATATAATTTCAAAGTAATTAGAGCCTCCTGAATATTAGATCAGTTTAGCTGTCTGTCATTGCATAGTTGGCATTCTTCCATACTGCCCATTAGTTTATACATCACTAGTCTTTGATTACTCAATAAAAAATAGGGAAAGAGAAAAGGACAGAGACAAAGGTGGGAAGAAAGCACGAATGGGTTAAGAGATAATTCCATTGTTTATTGTAACAACCAGGAAATTTACAGCAGAGGAGGGTGGAGAGGGAGTCAAGTGCTGTTGTTTTCAGTTTCATCTTTTGTTAGACATAGCAGTGACTGAGTTCTGAATGATGTCTGTGGCTTGATTCACAGGCACAGAAGCAGTCATACTAACTCCATTTTCACTGCCTTGGAACATGCCGCTGACAGCCAGGTGTACGGACCAGGCACAGGTTTAAGTTTGATATGCTGAAGCTGTTTTATTCCATGTAGAATAAAAAAGGCAAATGAAAACCAGAGTGAGCCTGCAAGTCTGAAATTTAGCTTTGTAGCCAAAGAAACAACTGCAGCAGCACTCCCCAGCTGTGCTTATTACTGCTGCACAACAGTGATAATTACCAAATTTTTATATTTATAGAAAACCGGTGCCTCATAAAGATCCAGCTGCACCTTTATCTAAGTACAATATGTAACCATTTTCTACAAATATGAGCATCTGTTGGAAGCATATTTTGATTGTTAAACTGCAGGATTATGTTATAGGAATTTTAAATTATTTATTCATAATAAAAATTACATATAAATATAAAAAAATGCATAAAAATTCTGCCTTTCAGGAAAATCAATCTGACTCATTCCCATGAGTTCACTGAACTCATCACTGACCATTTAGTGATTTTTGACCGTAAGGGCTACAGAGGGATTTTTTTTTTTTGGCAGCATGTCTTGACAGGAGACAAGCAGATTATCAAAGCTTTCGATCATAATGGCTAATGTGCATAAAAAATGACTATGCAGTCTATAATGTTGGAAACACTGGCACCAAGAAGTCTGTCAGTGGTGTGGAGCTGCACAGGTAGAATAAGACAGAGACATTGATTCAGATGAGATAGGTGGAACACTTCAATTATTTATCTGCAAACAACCACAGAAGCAGAAAACCCCTGACATAGCATAAGATGGTTAACTTTGAACTTGGAATAGATCTTATAGTCACTAAGGTACCTCAGAGGCAGAAGGCAAGTTGTCAGTAATTAATGGCTTGTAGATTTAAGAAAAAAACAAGGTGTCAGCATTTACACAGTGAAGGATAGGAAAGTACGTGGGACAAATCTAGCTGACAACTGCAGGGAGTTTTTGCAAGTGTTTGCAAGTGGCATCTTAAGAAATATTCATCTGAAAAATGACTATACTTATAAATGGATTATGGTATCTAAAACTCCACATGCCTTTTATTGTCAGTTTGGGCTGCTGGTCTTCTTCCATCCTGTTTAATAAGATTTACCTCAAAATGTTTGTCCTATTTTAACAACAGCAGCAAAGTAAAGAAAAAACAACCAACCACATTTTTATGTCAGAAAACCCTCTTTCTTTTGATTAGTCCAAATGGTTCCAAAGGTTGTTTTTGTATAGTGCATGATGTGTGCGTGGCAGCAGTGGCTATATATAACAAAAATACACAAAACTGGCGAGGTGGAATTCAGTCTACTGCTGATGAGCTGCCTCCTTTTATCCCTTTTCCTTCCTTGAAATAAACTGCTAAGCTTTCAAATGCTATCCTGTCTCCATGTAGTCACTTGACTAAAATGGCTTTTAAATTCTTCATCTGTTAAAGCTATTTCTTTCTTTTTAAACAGCACAAAGCAATAAAAAACTAGCAGAAGTCACAATGTCATCCAGAGACAGAGAAGGGAAGAATGCAGGTATCTAAATTGATGCTTAAAATGTCAGCAATTAAAATTAATTGAAAATAATTTAAGACCTCTCATTTTCTTGTTGCTGTTCAGTGTTTATTTAATTTATATAACACTGCTATAATAAGTTCATACACAGGCTGAACATGTGGAAAACGACCTGTAGTTTCATTCCTGATTATTTGGCAGGAGGGTATTGGGGCACTGTGGCAGTTGGGACCATGAAACAGCAGAGCCTGGCAGCCAGGGCCCATCCCACCACCCCAGCCAGCAGAAGGCAGACAGGGAGGTCACTGGGGAAGCTCCAGCCCTTGGAATTGGGCACCTCCATCTGTTGGAGCCCAAGGCAGGGCTGTGGGGACAGACCCAGACAGAACAAGGACAGTGCTGTTTTTGATCATCATCTCAGCCTCGTGATCCCCACTTCCAGAAAAGTCACACATGGAAAATCAGAAGTTTTCTGGGATGCTCTCTTTATGAAGTTTTGATAGCAAATGTGCTTTTATCTTATTACAAGAATATTTCCAGCTAGGATTTTAGCAACTGAAAATCAAAATATTTATTTTGAAATTAAAATGTATGAAGAGAACCCTTCATTTTCTGAACAAAAAACACTTAGTGGATGAAAGTAAGACAAGGCTGTAACAACAAGTAACATCCTTATCTAGAAAAAATAATGTATTTGTGAAAACAAAGCTTTTGAACCCACCTCCACTTCTTTACATCTGAATTTAGACTAATTCACTACCAGGCTGGTAGTGACTACCAACATTCATCCCTTCTTATGTCCCTGGCTTTCTCCTCTGAGTGGTCCCTCATACAACTTTTGGGGCCCTCAGCTGTGACAGTAAATGCTTGTAGGCCACTAGTGTAAGCCACTTGTATATACCAGATGAGTCAAATGATCTGGGATAATGCCGATCCTTGGGAACTAACAAATGTGGAAAGACCAAAATGCAACCTAAATTTAACTTTTGTTACTATTTATTTGTTTTAGGGCATTTGGATTTGATTTCTCTCAAGCAGAAAAAAATGTTAGGTGTGGGAGAAGTAAGAAAGGGATTTCAGTCTGCAGAACAGGGAGGAATGATTTTCATCTAAGAAACATTAAGGACTGCTCCAGGGAAGGATGGGATAAAATGCATGTGGCATGAAAAAAATAGCCCCATTGACCCTTTTATTTTTAATAATACTTTCAATAATAATAAAAATAATAGTGGTTTTTGTTCCTTCTATAGATAATATCTTCCCCAGCTGCTGTTAATGTTTACAGTTATGCCTGTGTTGGGATCAGAATATGGAGCATTCCTTAGCGATAGCTTGTCCTCTATGTCTTGCTTTTTTGAGATTTTTGAGCAATGAATTTTCTCTAGTGGATATTTGCTGCCTCATCAGGTCTTCTTCCCTTTTAAAATGTAAACTACTTTCTGGTCTCCTTTAATTCCTTTAATTTGTTTCTGAAACTTCCCTCTGAGTCAGAGCATTTCCTCCAATCAGCTGGTATGCTGCCGGGCATTTATTTCTTTTGTACATTGTGTCAGGTACAGACACACTTAAAGTTGCCCTCGTCAGCATAACTCACAGCATTACAAGCCCAAATTGTACAGCACAAGACTTTTTATTTCACAGCACAGGCTGGAGCTAACCTAATCTCTTTTAAGGATGAATTACAGTGCAGCAGACTGGTGAATATGGGCTAAGCACTCAACCTTCCTTAATTCACAAAAAATATGAATATATAGAAGCACATAAGGCTTGCCAAAAGATTGGCTTTTTAGCTCAAGCTGTTGAAATTCGTGTTTATAGGTTTGGAATTTCCAAGTCCCTCAGCTATCATTACTGACAGTTATTCAAAATTCAGGTGGACAAGACTATGAGCAATTTGACCTCAGTTTGAATTTAACCCTGCTTTCAGTAGAAGGCTTGGCTCAGTGAGCTTCAGAGTTTTCTTAGAACCTAAAGTTATTTCTGCTTCTATGAATTATAATTAACTTGATGAGGACAGGCTTCTGTTCAGTAGTGAATTTAATGTTTATTCTGAAAATCTCAGGACCCTTCATAATTTTTAATTTATTTTTACCTCAAATTTAAAATGATGCAAACGAATTCTACTTGGTATTTAATCCAATACCTTGCTTTATTTTTCTGGAAAGTAACATAAGAATATAAAATCTGAACAATAATTAGTATATTTACCACCATCTTCTTCGTGCCAAGTATTATATTACTAGTACATTTTGTCACATTCTTTGCCCCCCATACAGCCATTACTATTCTGTGATGGAGTCACTTCCATTTCATCAGTAACTGGTGAGAGGAACAGCTGTCATTCACAGAATCCTTCACAAAGAAATATCTTTTTATGAGCTAACTGACATCCCAACAATTTTCTTAACAAGCTATTGATTTATCTGTGTATTTCTCTCCACATCATACATAAAAACTTCATACTTTTCAAGGTGTTGTAACTAGAAAGAAAATGTGGCAAATATGTTTTGCATCAAATTTCCTCTTTAATATTTTCTACAAGTTTTTCAAGTCCTTTTTATCATTATCTTTGCCAAGTAATCAAATCTCTCTTGAATGCATAAGTCTTTAGAAGCCCTAGAGATACTGAAAGAACATTCCTGACTTCTTTGTGGACCAACTTATAAATCACACTTTAGTATTACATTCTAATATTTATTAAAATTGGAGAGTAATTGCTGCAGTTTTGAGTTAGAAGGAAATAAAGAAATAAAGAGCTCATTAATCTATTTCCCCAAACAAGAATTTTAAGTAATCTCATTCTGTATGTTTTCATACCCTATCACACAAAGCAGATAACTACTGAATATTTTGTTGCACCCCTAAAGGTAGGTAAGAAGAAAATGTTTTTCTTTTGTTAGAGATTAATATTGAGGAGGTTCTTACAGATGAGATGAGTATGAAGAAAACTTTGCTGAATATAAAATTATAGGAATATATTTATCTTTCAGTAAGAGGTATGGGAAGAATGATAATCTTTTTTTGCAGATAAAAAGATTAGTAAATTTCTTTTACTTCCTGGTAAAATCCTTGGGATTCAAAGATTTTGCAAAGCAGGCTACTTGTTTGGGAGATAAATAAGGTAGGAACCTAAGACTGCAAATCTTATTTGTGCACTGCCTGATCCCTTCATCAGTTTTGCAGATATCCCTCCTTTTAACAAGTAACTATCCTCCTACATGATCACATGGAGTAGTTGTGTTGGCAATGACATATTTTAGGTGCAAAAAAATAAGAAAATATTTAAAATAACTGAAGGCTGGCCAGAAAGGCCTGATTTTTCTCGTTGCAAGAAATGAGAAAAAAAATTATATTAGAAAGCTGAATATAAGTGTTGCAAGTAATCTTGTGAATAGCTCAGTTTCCAGTTAAGAGATTCAGAATGTACATGTGGGGACAAGAAAGTATTATCTCAGACTTTTTATCAGTTATAATCCCACTTTATTTATACCTACTTCTGACGTCTTGCTTCTAGCAGCACTAGAAAATCATTACTCATTTGATACAAGGCATTAAATATATTTTTACAAAATATAAGAGCTTGAATTTGACTAGAGACATATTTTAGAGAGGTTTTTCTTATATTTATTATTTGTTAATTTGCTTAGATTCCTAGTCTTACAAGACAATTTCCTACCAAATGTGTGGAAACTGTGAATGTTAAGCTGTTTCTTAACAGCCTTTCTCATGGTCATAGTCACTGAACCAAAACAGAAGGGTTTCCTCTTATATTGAAGAGATAGGTTTCATATGATATACAACAGAAGGAACATCATGAAAAGATGTAAATATTTTTGTCCTGTAATTCCAGTGGAATAAATCACGAACTCTGCAGTGTTAATGCAAAGACCTTTATTGATTTCAAGTGATGCCTTCTGAGGCTGACTCGGAACAGACTAGACAGAGCAAAAGGATAAAGTAGGTATTTATTAAAAGGCCTCAGTGGGTACACCTGGGACGCACAAGAGTCCAGCCAGACCACACCCAAAATGATCACAAAATAATGGACAACTGATCACAAGGTCTCCCACTTTTATAAGTTGTGGTCCACTAGCATATCAGAATCAATTGTCCAGCCATAGCTTCAGCTCATGAAGCCCCATCTTCTTTGTTTTTCTTCTCACTTCACCATTTTTTCCTTTCTTGGGCCTGAAAATTGTCTTTGGTATCAAACTAGAGAAGGAATTGTTTTGTCTATTGTCCTATCTTTCCTTTGTGAAGAAGCTAGGTAGCACTTAATATGAAACCTAAAACTACCCACCAAAACAGCACAGAACCTAAAAAATATAAAAGCTAAAAACTTAAGGCATCACACGTGTTTCTTTTTATACTTTCCAAAGCTGCAATAAGATCCTCCACTTAATGCTTATTGGTTGCAAGCCACTGTGCTCCCCTTGTGAACTGAACACACTGTGGTTGCACTGCATACATGAACAGGATGCAATGTTTCTTCTTTTTGGACATGGTTCATGCCTTGTGATCAGCTTCTAGGCTGTTGCAGCACAAGCTTTAACACATCAGCTGTGCTGTTCATGTTGTTTAACTAGTTCTGCTTCACAACACTGTAAAAGTGGTGTGAGGAAGATGAATGTTCTCATTAGATGGCACAAGCTCTTCAGACAGTAATAAAGTTTCCTGTGTCTGGGTGCTATAGTAAATTCTGGTAAGGAATATTTATGTAAGTGACTACTGACTAAAAACACCTACCTAAAGTATTAACTGTGGAAGGTCTGGAGCAGGAAACCATACAGATTTTTTATCAAATCTCTCCTAATTAACAACTGTTAAGAATTATTTAAAAAAAAAAAACAAGACACTTTCAAGAGACATCTTGAATAGAGTGGGTAGTGGTTTGGAGCCAAGATAAGTCCATACTTTTGACTGAATCCCTCCTTTAGTCAACCTCCTAACTCATATCCTCTCCCTTTTTAACATATTCCTTTCTGGTATCCCTTACAGAGGTCTCTAGTCATATATTTTAAACTCATCAATTCAGTGTTCTTAAAAAAGATAAAAAACTTTAAAAATCATTTCATTGTTGAATACGTACTTGATCTTACACATTTTAATTAATCCATACATACACTAATACAAAGCAGACAGCTTCACATCTCCAGGTGCACTATGAGATCCACTATTAAAAAGGAATCACAGAGGAGAAGAGACCTCCAGAAATAGACATTTTGATCATTCATATTTCCAAATGCATTTCATAGTCATTTTTCTTTCAATCACCCCACACAGCTGCAGCAGAGACTGTCTTCCTTGTTATTCTTATTTCTCCTCATTCATATTAAGAAATGTTATATGTGTCAAAACAGATTCTTCCTAATCACATCTGTTGTAGAAAATTTAATTTTATTTGCCTCTTTTGAGTAACTACATTTTTCAAACCCCTCAACAAGACTATGAATTGTACAAACAATAGAGGTCAAGAGTTTATGATTCTCCAAAGGCAGAAAGGCTGAAATTATTGAATGAAATAGAGAAAATAAAAATTGAACACAATTTTTTAGGAGTTCAGTTGAAGAGGGTTCCAATATAGTTTTCTTCTGTATCATTAAAGTATTTCAAAATGAAGAAAAGGGAAAAATGGAATATACACACATGCACACCAACACAAACACACAAAAAATCCCAAAATCACCACCACCAAAAAAAACCACCAAAGATGAAAAAACAAAAAAACAAAAAAAAAAACAAGGAAAAACCCTATTAAAAAGCTGGTGAATAAATAAGGAATAATGATAATCAAAATCTGGACACAGAATCACAGAATATTCTGAGTTGGAAGGGACCTACAAGGGTCATTGAGTCCAGCTCCTAAGTGAGTGGCCCATACATGATTGAATCAACAACCTTGGCATTATTAACACCATACTCCAACAAACTGAGGTAGGGAAATTAAAAATTTCATTTTTAAATGTTTTAAAACTTTTCCCCAAAGACCACAGACAAAAAGGTTAGTGATCCAAATATAAAATGAATGAATACAAAGATACAAAATACAATACAAAATATTCTTTGAATTACGTGATAACAGAACATGATGTTGGGGTATTTTTGAAGCTTGTGCTTAAAAAGTGAAAATTAATTGCTTCTGTGACTGCTGATTGCAGCTATGTATAAGTGCCTACAGTTTGAAGGAAAAGAAGCAAACTCTCCTGTAGTGAATTTTTTAAGTCTAAAGGTTAGTATCAGGTAAGATACCTGGTCTTTCATCAGTCAGTTCTTGCCTTTTCCGTCAAGAAAAATAACATCACAAAAATTCCCAAAATCATAGATTCAACCAACTTTCCAGTAGAAGTCAGAGGACTATAAAACTGCCTCTTTGGGAACAGAAGAAACTTTTGGAGTATTTTTGTTCAGGAAAACTTCAGGAAGTGAAGACTCTACATTTTTCTGCCAGTTGTTGAAATATCTTTTATAATTGAATTTATAAATTTATTTCACTTATAAAATTTCATGAAAATCCCTACCAAGTTGGATTTATTCAGTAAGAGAGAAGTCCAGCAATAGGGAAGGGTTTGTCCCATTCTGCTCCCTGAAATATAAGAAAAATTTTAAACTATTAGAGAATATCCAAAGGAGAGTCATGAGGATGGTGAAGGGTCTGGGAAGCCATATGAGGAGCAGGTGAGGTCACCTGGTCTGTTCAGCCTGAAGAAGCAAAGACTGAGGACAGACCTCATTGCAGTCTGCAACTTGTGAGGGGAAGAGGAGGGGCAGACACTGATCTCTTCTCTGTGGTGAACAGTGGCAGAATCTGAGGGAATGGCCTGAAGTTGTGTCAGGGAGGTTTAGGCTGGATATTAAGAAAAGATTTTTCACCCATAGGCTTTTTGGGCGCTGGAACATGCTCCCCACGACAGTGGTCCCTGACATACTTTGAAGTGTTTGGACAACATTCTTGAGGACATGGTGTGACTCTTGAAAATGGTGATGTGCAGGGCCAGGAGTTGCACTCAATGTACCTGGTTGGTCCCTTCCAACTCAGCTTATTCTGTGATTCTGTGAACCCAGGTCCTGCATCACATCATGAGATTAGTGTTCAGCCTCCAGGCTTCAAGTGGCATTAGATTGTGTTGTCTCTTCCTCCATTAGGATTACATCTACTTGTGCATGACGAGTTCTAAGAATGATCCTCCTTAGCACCTCTTCAGAGAAGATGTACAGATCTCTATGTTATCTCTAAAGTTACATTTGTTCTGTTTCCACGTGATTTTTTTTTATTTTTTTTTTTTTTTAGGATACCAGGTGCTACCTATTTTTGTGGAGCTCCTTCTTCCCCTTTCTGTCTCTGGTGGTATATTCTAAAGCTGCTATATTCCTCATATTTAGTCCAAACTGATTTTAATTCCTCTGCCATGTTTGAGTTAAGCATGTTCACTTAAATGGAACAGTCACCTGTCTTTATCACTAAGAGACACCCTGTATAAAAGATCTTAAAGTCTAAAGAGCGGCATATCAAAAAGGTTAACGGCAAATGAAATGGTGCATTTCAGTGTTTCTTAGGAACTCCATTAAAATTTACTACCCATTATTGGTCTTTTTAAGATCCCAGCTTCCACTGAATAATCTGATTTTGTCCTTGTGGTTTCATTAATAATTCAAAAACTTTTGTTTCAAACACCTCATGTCAGCATCTTTGTCAGTGTCATGCTAATAGTTCAAACTTCACCTGAGTATAAAAGGAAGGAGATCAGCACAGACATAGAGAATGAAACATGAATTCCAGGCTTGCAGTACTGATCAATCAAAAGAAATGTATTTTACACTGAGGGATACCAGCAGAATAGATTTTTTAAAAAATTAATATTTTACTGTATGATAAAAAGAAGCATATGGTTTTACTGCAGGAAATATTCATAGAAAGATAAGCTATAAAAGGCAAACAACAGATTATATCATAGAGGCATCTCATAGTGTCTCATTGCCTGCTAGTTAGCATAATATTGCCAAACATTTTCACTCAAATTATGAGAAAGGGAGAGGAGAGGAGAG
>VXBS01010054.1:324544-348775 GCA_013400255.1 Sitta europaea
AGGAGAATAGATTGTGTCTGAATCTTCAGGTTCTGACTTTTGTTTTAATTAGGCTCATTAAAAATAATTTTATAGAAGAGAGTAATATAACTTTAAAATAAATCCCTATGTACTCCTTTACATTTATGAAATACCTTTATACATGATATCTCTGCAGAAATGCAATTTGTGTCTCTCATATTCTCTCTGTGAAAAGTGTTTTTAAACCATTAAATACAAACATTTTAATTAAGAGAAAAATTGGTTGCCATAAAATCAGCAGTCTTCAGCAACCTTTTCCTTTATGCATTCATAATGGAAACCATTTTATATTTAAGCAATACCTAAAATATTGTTATGACTGTCCAAGACACATGTTCTAAGATAATAAAAGGATTAGTTGCACTTGATACTTTAGGTGGCTCTTATTCAATAAACATAAATCTTGCCCATGGAAGGCTGATTTTGGTGTTGGTTTTCAAAACACTCTTTTAAGAGTTAAAGTTGCCCCACTCAATTTACAAAATTACAAAAAAAACTTATTTGTCCACATATATTTGCTTTTGCTCTTTGCAGAACATAAAAAAAATAATGCATTTCTTGAAATAATGTCTAAGCAATCTACAGAATAGTGGCTGAATACAATGTATCTCTCAACATAACAATGAGGGGGCGAAAAAAAGGCAAGACCCCTAGAGATTAAGCTACATAAAGAATTTTATGCCAACATTTAAAAAAAATTCACGTGATTTTAGAAGACATCAGTCTCCGATGTCCTTTTCAGAAGTATTCTTGAAACTGACTCTTAGAAAATTGGAAGTTTTCTACCCAGATTTTGGAATAGTCTAAGTAAATTAACTCAGATTGATGATTTTGTAGCTCTCAGTCCACTTTCTTAAAGTTCGCGTCTGGTCAATTTACAAAATTCTAATTACTTCCTAAATATTATTGAGAAATATTTTCTTTTTTCTCTTTCCTAGATAGTGGTGATTTTCCTCTGGTGCAAAAGTCCTAAAAAATCTCAAGTTGTTCAGAATGTTTTCAAGAGTGATGAGGAGAGAGGTAGTATTTAATGCTTCCATGATTATACAAAATACTTCTGGTGGAGAGAAGCTGCTGATCTTTTCTCAAATCTCTTTTTACTTCCTCTGACACTTGGACTCAGGCTACGCACTGGTTATGATCCTTCAAGTATCCATTTCATCAGCTAAAAGGAAAACAGAAATGTCTCCACTGCATTCAGTTTCAGAAAAAGTTCAGCTGTCACTCAGATGATTATAGAACAAAGAATTGCAAAGATTTGTTCTTTTTGATCTCTTTTCTCTCTGTCTTGTAAAAGAAGGAGAGATCATCAGTCATCTGAGAGTCATAAAGCCTTCAGGTTTTTCTGAAGAGGGAACTTCTGGAATTCTGCCTCAGGGACTAGGAAAACAAAGTGCTATCAGAAGAACCCAACAAACCTTCAGAAATCAGAAAGATCAAGCAGCCATCCATCCAGAAATTATGTCAAGAGGCAGGATCAAGGACAGCAGTATTTTTTTTATCCAGAAATTTCATAGGGATCTTGTCACAAAGAAAACAGCAATCCAAATCTTGGATGGAGTCTGCCATGAAAGATGAGCAAATCATCTTCTTTCATGGATTTTTCATCTAATGTTGGAAGTTTTATTAGAAAAAAAATTTGATCTATATTTAGAGAGAGCAACTGCATGTACATTTTTGATGGACACCATATTATGGGGAAATTAGATGCTAGGATTTAGAAGACAGCTTATGAGGTGATTGATTGGAAATTTTTTACTGAAATGTTTCTGACAGTAAATGAATTGTCAAAACTGAAATAATTCCCAGAAAGATATTGCCTTGATTAAAAACTCAGTGAAAGATTTGAAAGTTTAGAAGTGTTAAAGAATTCTTTTACACCCCTTAAGAAGAAATTTACTTTTTAATTTGTATAAGAGTATTTCCCTTTAAAGATGATTTCAGGTTCTGTCTATATTTTAGGTTTAAATTATTCTCTGTGCTGGGTTCTGATAATTCATATTCTTTTTGATTAACTGTATTAGATATTAAGGAAATCGTAAATATTTACATTGGGAAAAAACTGTCTTGGATGTTTTAGTACTGTAGTCTTTGTATCGGTTTTATACTATAATTTCAAAAAATATTTTAAATTATACTTGCCAGAAAAAGAGGTAAAATGGTGGATCATTTAAAAAAATTACTATTCCTTCTAAAAGTCAGAATTTGGATGGCTTCAGAAAATCATTATTATGAATAAGTTTTTCATAGAATTATGCATTGAAAAGGTAGTTTACGTTTATGTTTCATTATATTTTGTTAGAATGTTCACCAGTGACGTGTCTTGCCTATAGCCAGGCAAAAGCAATTTTTACCTCAGGCTTGTCTTTGTTATAATGTGATATTGATTTCTTTTCCGGAAAACTTAAACATAGTTAAAAATAGTACTTCCAAAAAAATGTGTTCAGCATTCAGACAGAGAGTGTTTAACATTGATAGGAGAGAACACTTCAAAAACAGGAGTAGCAATGATTTCAATAATCAAAATATTTTGCAAACATTACTCTAAAATGTTACTGTTTGATGACAAGGATTTATTTTAGTTTATTTGTTTTTCTTTTTAATTTTTCTTTATATTTATTTCTGATGCTGCAGTGAAAAGATGTCATTTAAAGCAAGAAACAAGAGCTGGACACACAGATTTTTCATGTTAGGCCTTTTTTCTTCCGTCTTTTCTATAAACTGTCAGAAAAATTAATCAATAAACACAATAAATAATATAAGAAGGAGGGAAGAATAAAGTTACAGTTATCACTAGCAGGCAGTAGTCTCTTGAAAAAATAATGGCAATTATTTTTACATTTGTGTTAGTAATATTTTCCAAGTCCTGGTAGTTGGAAAACACTTTATCCTATTTGAAACTACATGACATAGCATCATTCTGCACCATTAGTTGTATAATTATGGAGCAAACAAAACTTATCACTATTTTTTAATCTTGTATTAATCTATGTGTTTTTTACAATAATATTATATACAGATATAATAGTTAATACTTTTTTGACAAAATAGCAGATATAAGTTAATATTTTTTTTCATTGCTTGATGAAAAATTGAATTGGAAAATCTAAAGACTGCTGAAATATTCTGACATATAAACTTTGATTACTTAAAATTTCTGTAAAGTTCTTTCCCAAATCAGTTCAAAAAGGTTCCTAATTTAGTTTCAGGAATTTTGAAGTGATGTTTTTAAATTTTTAAATTCCATTTTATTTCTTTAAAGTTATGATTCAATTAGTATGGTCTGTTGGAAAGTATCCAAAATCTTTCACATTCAAAAGTATCTCATATTCAAAGATTTACTTTTTCAAGTAAAAAAGCCAAGAAAGGCTAATATAAATAGAAATATTCTATGGCCTTTAAATTTGCATAATAATTTAATACCTAGGAAAGTGTTTACAAAGATCACAGATTTCTTTTATTGTTAGTTGCAATATTTTCTTCTCTTCCATTTAAATTAAAATAAAGGATAGGGATGGAGATATGATCACTTCTTAGAAGATTTCTTGTGGTATTGCTTATACTATGGACACAATTTAAGGGCCACAGCAAAAAAATTTGGTCCTGGGATCATTACTTCTGGAAAATGTTAAGTATGTATGTGAGGTTCCTGTCTATCTATTAAAGTAGCTCTCTACTCCTTTTAATTTAGCTATAGCATAGATCTCAATTAATGTGTTTCTGTACTTTCCCTCTGCCCTGTTCTTTGTAGGGTGAAATTAAGTCCACATGCTTGATAAAAGGCAGGAAGATGCTTTTATTCTAGTTGTTTTATCTCAACTGAAGTAGTACTTTTCAAAATTGTTTTCTCCTGCCTCTTTCTTGCAAGTTAGGCTTCCAAAAAAAAAAAAAAAAATAACACTACAAGTAGTTCAGAAAAATAAGTTGCTGTAGTTTAGCTGGGGAAACAGCTCTTAGCATACTGTGTGCTGACTGATTTTTTGTCTTGCAATCTTATTGAATGCAATCCTGAACCCTTTGTTTTCCGGGCAGTGCCATCTTTTGCAGAACACACCATCAGTATGCCTTATTAATGCATCATTTGCATGACAGATTCAATAGCATGCTGAAGCAACTGCTCATCAGAGCAGCAGCACACTCATGGTTTATCACTGTAACATATCATCAGAATGAGGCACACTAATAATATTAGATTTAAAAAAAAATCTACAGGGGTATTATGCATGAGTGGATTCAATTCAGGCACCAGAATGATGGTACAACTTATAAATCTTCATCCATTGTCACCGATGTAACAGAATTTGCATTCTTACAGAGTGTCACATTATTGTCTCCTAGAAGCCTTGTCCCCTCAGCATGAACCCTGAAGCTCTTTGGACAGGTGACGTGTCCGCTCACCAGTACAACTCTCTGATATGGCTTGGCATAAGACAATGGTTAAACTGTTCCCCAGAGTCCAATTTCCCTCCCTTCTCCGTTATGGCTAATACAGGCATAAGAATATGTCCCATAATATACTGGTAATGATCTTCTGAGACATTCTGTTAGACAGTATGCCCTGAAATATGATGCAGTCAAAGAGAACTGTGGCATTTATTACCATTAGTTACAAGGTCAAAGTCAATGGCACACAAAGCATGAAATGAAGATTAGATACACAGAGAATACTTTGCTTGGGAATTGTCTGCTAAATATGCTCTTGCTGTTGGAAAGCTTGCTACAGAGGAGGATCAAATAAAGTTGAAAAAAGTCTGCAAGTATATCTTCTATGGAAATTCACACGAAATGAAGTAGTAAATACTCATTTGGTCTCAGTTTGGGAACTCTGCTTCTTTTCTACAGAAGGCTTTGAGTTACACAGAATTCTCTGGGTATATCTTTAATCTCATTGAAAAGTATAATCTTTTTTCTGCATGATCACATTAGTACATTATCTTTGACTAATATGAAACAATTCCACTATGTGCATGGAGTTGGATGTTTCCAACTAACCAGTTGATTCATGCTAATTGGAAACATCGTAAAAAAAAATCTAATGGAAGATCTGCTTATTAATTTAAGTATCCAGCTAGTGTTATCTGTAAGCAGATGAAGATGACTATAACTAATGATGTTAGCAGACTAGTCACAAGATTTATGTAAATATATAATCAACAAAAAAACCCCTATAAACTTAGGCATATATGGACACAAGATTCATATAGTATCTAATTCAAAAGTATTTAGTACTCAAGAATGAAATCATATCTCATTAGTTAACTGACTCAGAGAACAAAACTTTCTGCATGACTTATGCAAACCATTTAGGAACAAGTACGAGGTCTATATATCTTCAAAATAGTGTGAAAACCTTGGCTAACTAATCCATTTATTTAAAGCACTTGAATCTAAATGACCTTTATGAATCAGGCAGAACCTTTTTATGTTTTCAGAGATTGCTTTCTACAGAACCTTTCTCTATGGGTCATTTTCTTTTTTTTTTTTAACCCATTGGACAAGACAAAACTGTCTGGAACTATCTGTGTGCCAACCACAGAGCTACCTCTGAAACTTCAGACTCAAAAAGAGAAACCATAGAGCTCCACCTGCTCTCCTGATTTGGATTTTTATGTGCGCCACAACCCCTTCTTTAAATTCTAAGAAATCCTGATCATTTTACCCTGATACAAAGAAAAGACACAATCAGCAACAGAGGAGGTATGAAGTCTTTCTTCTCAAAGGGTACCTACATCAGAACATCTGTAGATTGGGTTTGGACTGGTTTTTTTTTTGTTTGTTTGTTTGTTTTTTGGGTTTTTTTTTGGTTTTTTATGGATAGGCATTGCCATCTTACCGCTACAGTTTTTTAACTGAAGAATTTAAATTAACATTTCATTCGAAAACCAAGACCTTTTATAATCTGTAGCTCCAAAGATCTAATTTTTACAAAGATTCTAGTATTATTTTTTCCCTTTCATTTAGCATCTATGATTTATTCTTTCCTTTGCTCCCACAGTCTGGAATTATTTGACTTAATTGTAGCTTTTTTTATTCTTGAAAGGAAAATTATGTATCAAAAAAACTTACCCTGTCATGTTATTATTATTTCAACATATAATCTCACTGACACATTTTCTACATAACAAATATTTAGATACTTTACACTGATAATATATAAGAATTTAAGCTAGTGTTTTTGGGGTTTTTGTTTTTTGTTTTCAGTATGACTTTCAAATGTGTAGTTTGATTTCCTTTGGTTCTGTTGTTAAGATTGTCAAGGGTTTTTAATCATCTGCCTTGTATGTATTACCTTATATTGGGGCAATACTGCTGAAGAAAATAATTTGAAAGAACTGAAATTACTTAATGCAATCCCCAGTAAAAAAAAAAAAAAAAAAATATTTTCTAGTCCCATCTTTTCTAGCTATTCAACAGCAGGATTCCCAGACCAATTTTAGAGTTTGTTAGTAGAAGTGATTTTTCTCAGATTCAGATAATTCCGAATGGTTTGCCTTGGGATTTACTGAGAGTTTGTATTTTTGTCTTTTTCTGCTGTGTCCAACATATTTTGATATGTTCCAGGGGTTCTGTTATAAGTCTTCCACTCCTTATTGGCTGTCTGATGCCTTTAGCTGTTCTGATTTCACTGAGTCATCAAACCAGAACACCTAAAAAGGATTTAATTATTATCCAGAAAAAACCCCCAAACAAACAAACAAAAAAATAAACAAAACCAAAAAAGAAGCTGATTTCTTGGGCTTCTAAAATAGATAATAAAATAATTATTGCCCTACTGTCATTTCTGTCTCTTCTGTGCTGGCTGGATTAGCTAAATTAAAAACAACACTGAAAGAAATAAAATTATTCCATTGATGTTGGCACTTAAAAAGTTTTTAATTGTGTTAAATTAATTGTACACAGGATTAGGAGCCTTCTGATGACAAAGAAAATGAACCAAGTTACCCTAATGTTTTTATGATAATGAAGAATAATATGTAACAAAATTTTAGCACTAATTGCATTATTTGCTTAGTTTGCTCCCTATATCTGCTATGACTTAGATTTCAACAACTTACTAACATTTCATATAATCATAGAATGGTTTGAATTGAAAGGGACCTTCAAGTTCATTGAGTTCTAACTCTCCTGCCATAGGCAGGGACCTCTTCTACTAGACCGGTTTGTTCAAAGCTGCATCTAGCCAGACCTTGAATGTTTCCAATAATGGACAATGCACAATTTCTCTGGGTGACTTTTCTAGTGTCTTAAAAACCTTGCTGTAAAAAAATTTCTTTCTTACATAAATTCTAAATTTACCCTCTTTTAGCCTAAAACCACTGCCACTTGCCCTGTCACTGCAGGCCCTGACAAAAAGTCTTTCTTCATCTTGTTTATCATCTCCCTTCATGTATTGGAAGATGCAGTATGGTGTCTTTGGAGCCTTCTCTTCTCTAGACTGTACAATTCTCGGCCTATCTTCATAGGAGAAGTGATCCAGCCCTCTGATCATCTTCGTGGCTATTGCTTATTCATCTTCTTAGGACAAATGAATTTCCACATACCTAAACATTAACACTGAGATGGGTCAGCACATTTTCTAGCTTTTTTAGCTCACTCTGTTGTTATACATGCAGGCTTGGTATCAACTTTAAAACATTTCTTACCTTACCAGACCTTGTTTGCCCTTGAATTCTCTTTGCTTAACAAGCTGTTTTTTCTTCATATTCTGGTTGACTTCTAAGAGCTCAAGATGTCAGTCTGCTGATTGTGCCAAAATTGAAGCTGAATCAGCCAATGAAATTGCTTTGACATCTACAATGCTGGAAAAATTACACTTTTTAAAGCCAAACTGAAGACATTTCAAGATTATTTTTTGATTCATGAATTTCAGTTATTAAATGGATCAGATGTACATAATTGTCGCTGTGGGCGATGAACAGATGACATGAGACCTCGCTATAAAAACATCTGACTCCTCTTCAATGACTGACCCCCTTTATATAGCTTCTCGAGCAGGCCACCTCATTGGTCAGAAGAGTGCCAGAACTCTTCATCCCATTGGCCAGAACTGAAAGACAGAGAGAAGTCCATCCCACAGAAAGGAATCCAAAACATCAGTCTCGTTACAATAACAATTGTGATTTTTATGCCAAGCCTGTGAGAACACAAGGTCTTCCCGAACCAAAACACCATGAAGAAACTGAGTCTAGAAACTCAGAAACTTCAGGCCCAGGAGCCTCAGACTACACATAATGTTTCATTTGAGGCTGTTATCTGAAGATCTCTTCCCAGTTTTAGGCTCCCCACCAGGAGAAAGACACTTATGTAGAGAAATGAGCCCAGCAGAGGGGCCACAAAGCTGTTCAGAGAGTTGAAGCACATGGCATATAAAGAAATGCTGAGACAAGTATCTGTTTAGCCAGTAGAACAGAAAACTTTGGGAGATGTTATTAAGGACAGCAACTGCTTCAGCCATGGGCACAAACAGGGGCGGAGCAGACTCTTCTCAAAGTGCAAAGTGATAGGAAAAAGACCCATGGACAGAAACTAACACCAGTGAAATTCCAATTATATCTATTAGGAAGTTTTTATTTATTTTTTTGCCTGTTTATTTTGTCTTTAAGATAGTAAAGTATTGGAACAGGAGCCAATACAGTTTTTGACTACAACACTGGGGATGTCCAGAGCTTAGATGGACAGAAATCTGAGAAACTTGGTGTGATTATACTTTTCTTTAAGCAAAGAATCATTTTGATGATGATGATGACTTCTGGAAGCCCCTTTTTGACCTGAATTGTGCTATGATTCTGCTACATACATTTTTCACTCTCAGACACCTAAGATTTTTAATTATTGTATCATTTATTACCATGTTTTCTACAGTAATGGGGATTGTTATTTATATGTGCTCCCCTCTTGAATCAGCTGGCTGTACACAACAGTATAAGATCAGAAGACTTTTTTTTTCATTTGGCTCTCTGTGTGTAATATCCAGGGAGTAGATGAAACAACTCAAAATACTTGAATTAGTTGTACAGAAAGAGAAAACAAACTACATTTACAGCTTGATGAAAGCAGCTTTGTGTCAGTTCCTTGGTAACAACGATTGTAATAGACTGAGAAAGGAATGACACCCCTAACCTGTGCTTCTGAAAGCAAATGTGAATCCAAAGCTGAGTTTCTGGGCAATTCAAATCCTTAGCTTTGGGCTGAAGTCAGCTAAGAAGAGCTGCTGAAACTGGTATGGCTGAGGTCTCATAGGTCCCAGATGTATGCCCAACCCAGAACATGTCATTAATTTCCTAGCTATTTCTAAAACTATGGCTTTTGGTAGAGAGATTACTTTAGTATGCAGTTTATACAAAGTGGGAAGGTCAGCCATAGTGAGTTTACAGAGAATTAGAATTTTCCTGTTTGCTTTTGATTAATTTTTATATTTTATCTGTTGGCATTTGTGTTGCCCTACAGAAAATTATTAAAAAGTTAAAATAAAATATTAACTTACTATTTTGGTAGCTTTATGCTCACTTTCTATAGACAATATTATTAGACAGAGAACAATAGGATAAGACAAGTATTTTGGTTTGGGTTTTTTTAATTAGTTACTATTAATAATGTCAACATTTGCTACTATGCCAGACCATTGTAATTATGGCAATTGACTCCTTGACTGAATAAAAGGAATAAAATTTAGCAGCTGACCTTGGTCACTTTTATTAGTAACCAAATTCTTTTTGTTTTAATGCAATAGCCTGAAAAATACCAGTCTTTTAGCATTGAAGCAGACTGTCTTCATGTCCTTCAATAAAATGCATACTGTTTTTAATATCTACTTGTTACGTTTGCTGTTTACATCCTGCTCAGAGATATGGCAAAATTATGACAACTGCTATACATTACATGCTGATTTTATACTTAGGAATGCCATAAAAAGAAATGCACTATCTTCCAGTTCTGATTTTTTGCTTTTAATTCCAGCATTTGGAAAATTATGTTCTTAATCAGCCGCAGTTCTAAGTGTTCTCCAGGGATTCAATCCAGATATATTTAAAAGCATGACAAAATGTATCTCCAAGTAACATTTGTTGCCAAAAATTGAATTCTGAAATATAATTATCTGTTATATTTCAGTTCACTGTATGGCACCGTACTCTGAAGTAAGAAATATGGAATATAGGAGAATGTAAAGAAGGAATGTCTTTAATGGGATTACAAAACCATACCAGACTGTTATGCAGATTTAGGGGTGCCTACAAGGCTTTCCTAAAGTGGGATGTTGAAGAAAATCAATAATTCCATATTGTGAGTTACTTTATTACATAGGGGGAGAATGTGAAATTATTAAAACCTGTGTACAGTCAAGGTGAATACTTCAAAATCAAAATAACACTTCAGTTTTGTTCATGGCACCGAACCACAGGTCTGTTTTTCTGCTACGAACTCACAAAGTTGTCCCTCTTCTGACATCTGTAGAGATGACCATGCATCAGAGGACTGCAATTCACAACTGCAGTGATACCTGTGGAAATGTTTCAATCCTTTAGGTATGGTTGCACGGAGCACTGGCTCTGCAAGAGGGAGCGGCTGTGACATTGCTTCCCCTGATGCTCTAAATCTGCGTGAAGGAAAGTCTGTTCCACCTACTCCAGTTTGGCAGCTCTTCTCAGACACACCAACCTCCTCAATACCTTCTAAAAGACTTCAGACATGTCACCACAAAAGAGACATAATTAAGATGTTTAGATTTAAAAAGCATACAAAAATGTTAAAACAAATTGCTGCCTCCAACAGATATTTAGTGCCTATTGCATTCATAAGTAATGAAGCCATCTCCAGTCATGAAATATGAATCTAGTTGGTGCAAAGGCATTTTATATAGTTGATTACAGTTAGAGTGTTACCTGTGTCATGAACTGTACATCTATGGTTTTCAGCAGCTGGGGCACATACTAAAAAACAGCCAGCATTTGTCTTCTATAAGAAATGTATTTTATAAGAGTGATTTCTATTTAAGTAGAGTTAAGTAAAACACCATTGAGAAGAAATTTAAAAAAAAAATTGTTTTGATCGGGGGAAAATTCCAAACTACAATACCACATTTTAAAAATTGATACATTTTTGCAGCTACTCACAGAACAGGAAAACACATAGTATGCATTGAATTTCTTTAGATGGCTTCAGAGCTTCAACTGTTTGCATTGAAGGCAATACTTAAGAATCTCTCTCCCTCAAAGTTATTCCTTCTCTCCACTTCTTTTATTTTTCATTTATCCAGAAACATGGAAGCTTCTTCATAGCTAAAATGGAACATCAAGGATCCAAGTAACATTGCATAAAAACCATTTGTAACCTTTCATGTCTACATTTTGCCTACCCGGCTTTATTTAGGAACAGTAAGAATTTTTTTCTCGATGAAATATATAAGTTGGAAGTGTTCCCCTCCAACTATATTATTTATTACTTCCCAAAGTAGGTGAATAAGGTTAGGGAAAAACTCCAAACACATGGAAAAAGTGGTTTTATAGTATTCCTGACAAGTTTTTGTTTTATCTGGATGACACATATTTTTGTAGGTTCTGCCTCTCACATCAATGTGTTTGAGGCTTCAGCAAGGTGTAAGAATTATTTGTGGCTTGTGATGTTAGAAGGATATATTTTCTTATAGATCAATATGAATTAATGTCTTCTATTGTGGTTTTAATGTCTTCTATTTATTGTTATGTTTGGTCATGGAGACCCCATGACTTCTGGCCATATATTTCATAAAAAAATATGTTGTTGACTAAAATAAGTCAAAAAAATGTGCCTATGTTTTATGAAAGAATAGGAAGAATATGAGTAGCAGAGTAAATTTGTGTAAGCATACAAAGTTGTTCTCTTTTTCCTACCCTGCTAATTTTTTTGTCACTTTGGTGATTATTTTGTATTCTTTTGTATGGATTGTGTGAGTCCACAATCATAATAATAATAATTCAAATTCAAATATTTTAAATTAAATTCAGTAATTCTATTTTTTGTGGTCAAAATTTTGCTGGTTTTAAAATTTAATTCCAGTTCATATCAATGACTGTATTTTATTTACAATAATCTTTGAAATTGAGTGTTTAAAACTAAAAATAAAATAAATATTACTTTAAAAAATATAAAATTATAGTCTTATTAAAGTACACTTCAAGTGGAAAGCATAGAGTTTTACAACTTGGTCACTTGTAATGGAAAAATGGTGAATCTGAAAACTTATAACTAGTTCCATTGTTATTATTTCTATCATTTATATTTGGGAAAAAATTAATCCATGAAACATTAAACATATTATTTTCCATATGTTAGAAAATTGTAAGGAAGTTCTTGATAGTGTCTACTGTTTTCTTGATTTAAAGTTTCAAGCTGAACTCGGCAACCAGTAATATAGATATTTTAACTCTATTTCTATATAATTACTATATAAATTTCTTTAGAAATTGCTATATTTAAAAAAAATATTTTTCCTTAAACAAGTATTGGTTTAATGTTTGACAGTAGAACAAAGACTCATAAAAATTCTCAAACAGTCTTCAACTCTATTAGCAATTTTAAGATACAAAATACATTTGAAAACACTATCAAGAAGCCTTGTTCTTTAATAGGGAGGAACTTTTTAAATTATCCCATCTTAGTAAACAGGGGTAGCCTCATGTGAATGACAATATTTTCTTGAGCCATCATTACCAACATTTTTGGTAACCAGACTATAATGTTTTTTCTTGCATGTTATTTTTGATTTTGGAATTATCTTTCCATGATATTTTACTTCCTCTGTCATGATCCAGAGATCTATTCACATATATATTTTGAGAATTGTTCAGTTATTTCATGGAAGTGGTTCTTGCCTTGTGACATTGAGCACAGACAGACAAGTCTCCTTTTAATAATAAAAATGTAACCTTGGGTATTTCACAAATATTGAAAGTAGAATGAATTGATTTCTCAGACATCATTGAAGTTTTCACACCATCATGGATTCAAAACAGAGCAGAAATACAGTTAATATGAATCATAGTAACTGGAAACATTTTTCATACTGGAAGAACATATATTGAAAATCGCAATTTAACTCAAAGTAGAAAGAAAAATATTTGAGTTATTTTTAAAAAATAAAATTATGTACAGGGGAGGGAAGGAGAATCCCTTTCCTCATTAAAAAGTATATTGTTGCACTATACTGTACAAATATTTATTTATTTTGAGATTGTATAAATAGAAACTGGGAAAAAAATACACTCATTTTAATTAAAGAACACCTCAATGCTTTCTTGGGGGGGATTATTATTTACTTGTTTACATGTGATATCATGTGTTTTGTTCTAATTTTTTATATAGTATTATAAATTTGTTGATATAAAAAAATTACACTATCTTTCTCAATCTAGAAAGACATTTTAATTAAGGAAAAAAGTATGCATTTATGATAAGAGACCTAGGATTTTTAATTCTGTTAAAAAAACCCCAAACCTATAAAGCACTTTATGGCACCTAGAGGGATAGATGCATTCGAATATATTAGTTTCCTGTTCTCATCTATTCAGTAGCAGGTATATTGGCTTGCTGAAATCCTAATGCGGCATTAGATTTTAATATGGCAGCATCTGCATGGTAACGAACTTTTATTATTAAATTTTGCCCTATTAAATTAAAAAAAAGAGTTCTTAATGCCAACATAATTGTTTTGGAAAGAAAGTACCAAATGACTGTGAAGTTCTGGATATAAATTTAAGACATTTTCCGTAATGTTCACATGTTTCAGATAGTACTCAAGCTTATTAACTTTTTTTTCCCCCAAACATAGAATCAAATGGGTTGTGCAGAAAAGGGCATTTTGATGATATAATTTAGATATGTAAAATCTGATCATTTTCTTTCTCACTAGCTCATTTCCACTTATGGCTCAGTAAAAGTAGAACTACTTATCAAATATTCATTGTACAATGAACAATACTATTTTTTGCTGATGTTTAAGCAAAATGGATCGAGTAAGAAAGAGAAATGTTAATTTCTCAATGCAACCAGCTTGCTTTATCCCTTCTGAAGGAGTATAAATGTGTCTAGATTGAGGAACCCCAAATAATAATAAAAAAAGAGATTTCTAGTTTCATAATATAAGTACCATATGTTGCATTTTTACTTTTTGAAAGTATATTTTTAATGAGGGGTATTTAATGAGAAATCACTAAGACATTAACAGCCATTGGAACAGTGTAACCGGGCTTTTTTTTAATGCGATTCTTTTCTGCCACAAACCCAATTGAAGCTTTATCTATAGAAAAAAAATAGCAACAAAGCCACACAATCTGTCTCATGTATACAGTCATACTTATTAAAAATTATGATTTTCACTCTTGGAGATGAAAACTACAGATTAATCATAATCTCAATTAAGTTTTTCTGGGAAATCTTGAAAACCTTTCTGTCTGCTTATCAACTTATAATGATGGTGTCCAGATAATGTCAATACCATTAATTTAATCAGTGTTGTGGATCGTGGGGTTTGAGCTCTACCAGGGCTGCCCTGCCTTGTCTTATTACCCAGGGTTACTTTGTGCTCTTGAAATTAATCTTCATTTTATTGCATCTCAAGGTTTTCTTTTAAAATGCTTTTCCCTGGTTCCCAAACTTCTTGTTACATTGGAAAAACATTCCTCCTGTGGTTGTTTGTTGACCAGATTTCACCTAATTATTCTACTTATTTGTTTCATATTCATTAAAAAGGAATAATAAAGATTCATAAGGATTTTACAGCATCCTGTAACTTTCCTGCTTAATGTTATCTCTTCACTTTATGAATTTTTTAATTCTCAAGATCTGTTATATGTTTCTTTTCATATATGGCAGTCTTCAATTCCATGTAAAATAGCTCAGCTTAAAATATGATTTTCTAATGAAAGAGAAGATGCTAAATTAATCTAAGGGTTGTGTTCTTTGATAAAAAAATATCGTATTTTGTTCTACATTCCATTTACACCTGTGCTCTTTTTGTCCTATTCTTTGAAATCTTTTCTAAAACTTTTCTTATAAATAATGTTAAACTAATTGCCTTTACTTTCACGTATTATTTTTTACACATTACAAATCTCAGACAATCCTCCCTCACAGTCCTTCATCACAGTTAGACAGATTTATATAAAATAAAATAAGTTTTTTATTTTTTATTTGTTCCTTCTGAAATCTGAACACAAATTGTTATTTGATTCTATCACTTTGAATTATACACATATTATCTCTAATCCCAAGATTTTTAATCCTTTATTTTACTTTACTTGTATTGTGGTCCTATGTGTTCTTTTCTCACTTTTGTGTTTATGTCTCAAACACTCTTTACATTCTTTGATAGTTTTCGATTATTCAGTATTACATTTATTTTTCTCTTGGTGAAGGAGGCTTCTAATTATGTCTGCTTTGCTAGCCAACTTTTCTTATTTTTCTGCATCTTTTAAAGTTTTTTCTTCTCTGACAATTATTAAATTGTTCTTTTCTGGAACAATTATTCATTCAGAGCTTTTTCATATAATATTTTTTTCTTCATTTAAGTAAAGATACATAAAACTTTGAATCCCACCATTTCTCAGTCTCCTCTAAAATTGAATCATTCATGATCTAGCAGCAGTTCACTATATTCCTTAGATTGTCAAATTTTTGCTTGTTTCCTGGTCTTCAAAATGTTCTGCCAACTTCACTGTGATTTCTTCCTGCTCTGAATTAATCACCCTTTCCAGTCAGTGAAGTCCTTATTTTAATCCCAAAATTTCATTTCCTGCCCACGTAGTTTAAAAGCCTCTATTTATTTAACAACCCATTGGCATTTATTTAAGTTCTCTTTGGTTGTTTCTTATTTTCAGACTCTCATTGTTAACTGAACATCTTCAATTAGTGCCTGAATGTAAGATCTATATCTTTGCACACTGGGGAAATCTTGTGGTGCCAAAAGATTTTGAGGTTTTTTGAGCTTCTTTTGTCAAAGAAGAATACGGGACGAAAAAATTACATATCAGTTTGATGCATTATGCCATCTGGAATGCATGCAAAGCATTCTGATGAACTTACCTACCTGGATCAAATAATTCTCTCTGCCAACCTTTGAGGGAATTTGCTATGCAAAACAGTCAGTGCCCTGGCTACTCTCTATAGAGCTGTCAGTCTTCACCACTTCCTTAGCAGCATATTGCGCCTAGTGAAATAAAATATGTCTACAGAGATCTCTTGACTGGTTTAATCAATTCTTTTGTTAATACGTGTGATTCATTGTCTTAATGTTTTAGTCTAACTATTTTATTCCTCCTACATTCTCCAATATATGGAAATTATAATTTATCACATAAAAACACAAGAAAAGAAGCCATGAAATAATTTCTACACTGGTGACAGGTAGAAGGTATTAAAATATAGAAACCTATTTATTAATTAGAAGTCATTGGCCACTTGCTAAAACAATAGTTCTCAATACTTAGAACTGAGAGATTGAATTACGGATTACTCATTGCAATAGTACAGTACAACTCTTTACATCTCAGTTTTGCCCCTTGGATTCAAATTCTATGTTTTAGTTGGTTTTCTTTTAATTTTGAAATTTGAACAAATTCTTCCTCTTCAAAGATAGACTTGGCTAACATTAAAAAAAATATTTCAAACAAATCCATCTCTCCTAAATGATCTAGGATACTGACCTTCATATTGTACTCCTATTTCTCTACTGTAATTGAACAGTAAAATCACACCACAAATAAGCCCCAGCCTGCAGACTTACGAATTTGAATATCTTGAATGGCTGTGTGGACCAACATTGTTACAATACAGAATATTTTCTTTTTCCATTTTAGTTAAGGAAAAGGAATATTGTCATACCTCTAAGACATTTTGCTATCCTCAGTGATTAAAATAATTAGTTAGATGAACCACATCAGTGCCCCTGACTCCTGTGAGATGGAATAATAAAGTAATTTGAAAACAAAGCCAGGAATTCTATAATTATAGGGAATTTTGGCTGAAAAAAGGTTGCAATCCCATATATCATAAAGTTTAGAAGGAAAGGATCTGTTTTTCATTTGTTTTTTGATAGTTCTTTTACATACCTCTTCATACCTTATTGTAGACTTTATTTAAAAAGTTTCTCCTTTCTTTCTGCATTTCCCATTTTCTTCTCCTTCTCATGTTTTTCCCATATTTTGAATAACTTGTGCTTTCATGTTCTTCCAGCTAATTTTCTCTATTTCCCTTCCCTCCCAAAATCTGTACTTGCAAAATATTTACCTACTTTGCCTGTTTTGGTCTTCTTCAACTCCATTCTACTCTTTATGCTGCCCTTTCTGCCTCTCTCTTCCTTGAAAAAGCGTATATTGAAACAAATGCTGATGATATTATTATCTGTCTAGCTATATTTGGGCTGTGACCCCTCTCTGCTTTCATTTCCTAAATAAAATTCATCATACACATTTTGAAAGTCCCATGTATAACCTTGATGAATATATGATTGAATTGTCAGAGGATTTTAGAGCAAGGGAAGTAGGTGTTCATGCATTACTTCCTAATTATGCTTGAAGCTAGAAAATAATTTTTAAAATGTTATGGTTTGATTTTATAATTTTATTAAATGATGACTCCAAGAGATCTATTTTCAGGACAGCAGAAAGACACTGAAAATGTAAAATAACTTTCTAATATAAGCAAAGGCAATAAACAGAGCAGTGAGAGCATTCTTTAAGACAGAAGAGTAAGGGATACCATTCCTGATGTATTGGTAATCCAAAAAAGTTTTCATTTGAAAACATAAAAAAATTTAAAAAATTACAACCAATAGTTGCACAACAGAAAAACCCTAGCTTTTCACTTGTGGTACTGATTTTACAGTTATTTCAGTAATAGAACTTCCTTAAGGTGCCCTCCTCCTCCTCCTCTTGTCTCATAATCTATTGTGTCCCAACCTACTAATCTCTGGGCTATGCAGGAAGCATGAATGAACTGTTGGAAGCAAAAAAGGAGCTTATGGAAATCTCCACAAAAAGACTTGTGACAGAAAAGTTGTGATTTTGAAGCAATCTAGGAGAAAAAATGCATCCCTTCCTTAAAAGTACAAACTCTTACCTGGAGCTGTGAAAAGCTTTGAGGCAGGACTTAGCAGTGATAAAACATGACTTCTTATTGTATCACAACATGTGTTTAATTTTTACCTTACCAAGAAAAGCTGCAGAAAACAAATAAATTATGTAAATGTCTTTTCTACAGATTTGCCTTTAAATCTTGTTGATGTACAGGAGAATTTCTACAAGTTATTTGCTTTGGGAATTACCATTTGTTTAACTCAACAGACAAATTTTAATTTAGAGGTGCCATGAAGGCTTGTAAAGGAAGTATACCTAAACTTAGGATTGGAAAACTTGTAAGCTATTTGCTGAAATAATCTTTTTGAAGTTAACATTTTTTTTCCTGAAGAGAAAATTACTTCACTAGCACCTGAATATGTATTTCAACATATTTCAGTATATATGGAAAAAAAAAACTAGTTATTAATAAATACCTGTCTTTCCTGCTCTTTTTCTGATTCATAATTTATCAAGTTGGGCTGCAAAACCACACATTGTAATTTAGTATATTAGTAAAGACAACCTGTGTTAAGGTTATCTATTTACTTCAGTGTATTCACCACCCACACTTCAGACAACAAACACTGAACAATAGATTAACAAAGCCAAACCTTTTCCACAGTTTTAAGAGGATTGTAAGTGATTCTCAAATCAATTTTTTTTATTTACACTTCACTTTTGTGATCGTTCTCACACTCATCTTGTCCCAAACTTGTCTACTCCTCTGTAACAAAACCTACTCTGCCTGATCTTCCATAAAAGTTGAATGCAAATCTAACACGGAAATACAGTGAGACTTCTCTAGGAGGTAGGAGAATAAATTATTTTGAAAGTACATAATGTGTGATTTTACAGTTTATGTATTTAATTTTGTAATTATATAGTTGGGTTTTTTCTGGTTTTAGTTTTAAGTGACAGAAAATTTTGTGCAATGTGTTATTTACACAGACTTTGATGCTTTTGATCTGATCTGAAAAATGCTCAAAACCTAATAGTTTAAATTGTCAGGTGCAGGTTACTGCAGTTCAGCTAGCAAACACAGAATGATTCTTTCACCTCCCACTCCAAGCAGCAAAGATTGAGGTCAAAGACCCCAATTTCTTCATTGGGACTTTTCTGTCACCATTTAAACATTGTATTTTAACCTTCGAGTTTAAAACATGGATGAAAAATTGCAACCATGACCCTTCCTTATTTGGGGGGAAACAAAAGATTTTTGTTGAACTAAGGCTTTATAATTTGTGCAAATATACTAGAGAGAAAGAAATGCTGGCAAAAAATAATTGAGGTGGAATCTAAAGTCACATCCTAATTAGAGCTTTGCAAATCTCAAAAACCAATCCAGAAGATCTGGAAGAGAGTTGGTTACTTCAGAAATGCAAAAAGTTCTTTTAATACTGGACTCCTGCATAAGTCTTCCAAATTTCTGATCTTCAATCTGTTGAAGGAATATGAAGATGAAGAACAAATGAATTAAATTGTAGGACATTTATATGGGAAGTGTCTTTCAAGGGAATGGTGATGATGATACTAATAGGGGTTTGAATATTTTACAGATTAGATAAAAATATTTACCATATTGTGTGAAACATCTGAAATACATGCATGTAGAAAACCTAAATACAACTTCTGTACTATATACCTATAATACAGATAGTTATTGGGGGTCTCACAAGATATATCGATACACTTAAAGGCAGGGCTACTACTCAGAAGGTAAACTGGAGAGACAATGAGCATAAATAGAGAAAAAAAGTGTTCAGACTGTATCTAAGAAAAACTTTATCTCTGAGAATAGCTTAGCAGTCTGCCTGGAGATGCTGTGAAATCTTCATCCTTGAAAGACACAAGCTGGTCAAAGTCCCCAGCAAATGGAAGTCTGACCTCAGAAGTGACCATGCCATGGGCAGGAGGTTGGACTGGAGACCTCCTGAGCTCACCTCTGACATGAGTGATCCTTTGAATATAATTTAAAGGTCCAGGGCACAAGATCCATTGTCCAGTGTGCAAGAGTAAAAATGAGCAGACTTACACTCATCCCCTTATTTCTGAGAAATTTCCAATATGAACTGTTCCAAAAGACTTCTTTTCTGTTTCCCTCTTCCCTGTTAGTTCAATGGAAATGAAAAAAACATTTTCTCTCCTCTCAGGTTTTATCTAGGTAAATTATAGGCTTCTAAGTGTAATAACAAGGCTCCTAAACTCAAAACATTAATCAATTTTTAAAATGTTTTGAATCTAGGACCCTGTACCTTGAGTTTCACTTCATATGTTTTGAGTCTTACCAGTTTATTCATTTTAGTTTTTAGAAGCTAAACTGAGACTAGATTTTAATTTGACAAAATTAAAAGTATTGTCTCACCAAACAGTGAAGCTGCAGAGTATCTCTATTTTCTTATGACAAATAAAATAATTTCCTCGTATGCATACCATTAAAGCTGGGATATATTTAAGAGCTACTCTAAGACTGAACCAAGTATGTTATCTAAGAGATATTAGCTAGCTCTATTGTCCCTGTATTAATAAACTAGGCAAAAGACTCAATCTGAGTGAATTAAGAACTTCAGATGTCTCAACAGAGATATATAACTTCTCAGGTTAGTTTACTTTTGCGCGACATGAACTCTGATAATAGTTAAATTCACAAAATAAAAACATTATGAAGGGCCATTAGTTGCCAGAAAACTATCAGATGAAACTTCTGTGCAAGTAGAGAACTAGTGTATTTGAGGCTGGGAAAATTTTAAGATAAAGAATATAAAAATTCACAAGCACCTTAAATATTTATCTGAATAACAAAGAGTTGCTCATATTAGGATACACATACATGAAGTTTAGAGAGCTAAAGATAAATGAAGTATTTCACTATTGATGAGAAAATCCCCTAAAAATACAAGCAAATTCTAAAGAAAAAGAAACGTATTAGTGTTAGTGTACTTGTCAGGACTTGGAATAATGCTGGAAGAACCAAATCAAGACTCCAGTCCAGTGAAGTCTCCTTGAGATGGGATTGAGGGTAATACATTTTAAAAACAATCTTTTTGCTGCATCATATAATACTTTTTGTTGTACTGGCACAAAAATTAATTGAAATGTGTCTCAGAACCAGAAATTGAGGGATATATTTTTCAGGATAATGAAAATTTGATTCTGTTTACTTAAGTCTTTTGAGTAGCTGTGTTGACGCAGGAACAAAGGCCATATATAGGTGAGATTGAAAATCTAATGCAAAGGACATTTAAACTGTGTTGTCTTCAAAAAAACCTGTATTATCACAGTTCCACAAGTTCAACTGATCATATTTCCAGAATCTGATGGCTCCTGTTCTTTCAGATTTTCTGCAAAGATGCATATTCATTCCAAACTCCCATTGATTGATTGATTGATTGAGCCTGTAGTACAAGACTGAGCAGTTCCAAAATATTGTTGCAATTACTTTAACATTCTCCTACTTCTGTGTTTTGGAGGGACTTTTCTCCCACTTTGTAATTTCAGAATGGAGAGACACAATCAGAACCTGAGATTTAAACTACATAGAATTTACCTTTTACCTTTCTTTCTATAGGCTTATTACAGTTGCATTTCTCTACCATTATACTTTTAGCACATATTTTGTAAAAAATGTAAGAAAATGTACAGATTATCAGACACAAGAATTATGTTGAGTGCTCTAACCAGTATGATTATCACTGTTCAAGTAGCAGGCACAATCCCCCTGATGGCCTTCTCCCAAAGATCTGGGGCAGGTGACAGCAGGGTTAAAGGCAGTGCCACTTTCTGTTTGACACGGTGACTTGGTAACTGGAGTGGCTGCAGATTGAAAAGCTGTGCTCGTTGTAAGCCAGTGGTTGAAAACATATACCTTTGCATCCTCACTTGATTTAAAAGCCGTTAATTTCATGAAGCAGTGAAATAGTGGAAATACAAGAATCTCTGAGATGTCTAAGCTGATGCAATGGCTCAAAACTTACCTTAACTACACTTTTCTCTCTTTTTCTATTTGTTTTCCCAATCAGATGATTTTGCTTATCTGACCCTGCAGTAAAAAATGACTCAGTTAAATAATTCTAAAAGAAAACAATTACTATTAAACTTGCTTTCAAGTAGTTTATGGCTTAAAGAAACTAAAAATGGGATCAGCTGATCACCATAGTTGGTGCAATATATGCAAATGGAAGATATAGAAATTTATCTTCCAGTGGCAGCAAGAAAATGTTCCTACTTGGAGATTTTGTGAAAAGTTGACCTAAACATTTGGTTTAGTTGGTGTGTGGGAGCTTGTTAGGTCATTACAACTTTTTTGAAATAAGCAGGCAGTGGAAGAACAATTGAAATATTAAAAGGGTCACTCTGCTTGTAGAGGTTTTCTGAAAGTGGTAAAGTTTTAATTTTTTATAATTTTTGTTTTCTCTTCATGTGTATAATTATAGGTAGGATTTTGATGCTTGAAGCCACTATTATGGCTCACCTTTTCCCTCTGTTTTGTTCAGTTTCATAACTTTTCTCTTTGCCTTCAATTTTTCAGGTCACTTTCTCCTTCATTTCTGTCCATAGAAATGTTCGTCATTAGACTGGAATGTATAGCAGATTTAGGAAATATAGTGTTCTTTTTGCTCACTTCAAAAGGTAAACATATTGAAAAGTAACACAAATAGCATATTATAATTCCAGCAGGTATTAGTATTTCAAACAGTGAAACCTCACTACTTCAGAGAACATGTAAGCAGTAATATTTTAAAACCAATGCCAGTTTTTGTTACTGAAGCCTTGATGTTTTATGTTGTTTTGTTTTTATAGAAATAGAGCATCTTTGGACTTAAAAATTGTTGAAGATTGCAGCCAGTTTCTAAAACAGAAGAGCTAAGATGCAAATTCAGGATTAAATTCTTGCAAAATATAAAGAAAATTTCTTTGCTAGCAATGTATTAATTTTTATTTTCATAGATTAAAATGCTGATATAAAATATAAAACTTTAATTCAATTTTCAAATGATCTTCCTTAGAAAATACCATAGTGCCTTCCATTGTAACATTTGCTTCATCATTCTCTACATTTTTACAATATGAATTTAAGAGGAAATAATCTAAAACTCAGAATTATAGAATTTACATGAAAGGCATCTGAAAAACCCTCTTTATGACAGATAAACTGAACTGGATATTCTGAAAAATATTAAACTCTTATTGCTATTTGAAAATATATTTGTAAATTATATATATTCGTAAATATACTTCTTTTTTGAATGTTCTGTAAACCTGGGATTAAATACTATGAATTTTTGCAAAAAGGAAGAAAAAATATCCATATTTAGGAGAGACACAAAAGTAAGAAAAAGTGCAAAAAACCATAGGCTCTGAAGGCAGCTATCAAAGGCACCAATGAAACATGAAATATGGAAACAGCTGGAAATTAATCAGTGAGAATAAATCAAATGAAACCAAAAAAATCTAGACCATACCTATGAAAGTCAGTACTACAGGCAATAAAAAAAGAAATTAAAGGAGGAAGAAATCCTAGCATAACATAAATAATACGACCTAGAATACACCAAGCAAAAGAGCGATATGATTTTACCGTTGGAGAAGAGTTATAGTGTAGTGAAGATTTACTTATTCCTGGGTTCCAAAACAGTAGTAGTAGTAATGCATTTTAAAAGATATGGAATTATGGAATAATGTATTGTGGTGGTTTGAAACGGAAGTGAGGTTTTTTTTTCAGATTCAGTGGTCAAACCAATAGGTGCTCAGGTTTGAATATTGGCACCTGGTGTGGCCACTGAGGACAGGGATCCGCCTCTGAGCACACAGGGGTTAAAGCACAGGGCTCCCAGGAGAACTCTCTCTTGGTTCCGGTCTGTGCAGGAGCTCAGGCCTCCCCTGCCCAGCTGCGGGCTGGCCGGGGCAGGGGAGGCCATGCGGCCTGGCCAGGTAGGCCTTGGGCAGAGAGGGGGAGAGGAGTTCCTGCAGGATGGAAGGGTGGAAGAAGAGCAGGAACCTTGAGAGGCATCAGACAGCCTCCTTCCCCTCCCCGGAGAGAGAGAGAGAGAAAGACTGTGTTTGTGCCACCTTGAAATTTGATATCGGCAGCCGGGCAGCACGGCCGAAGGAGAAAGGGGGGGTT
>VXBS01010054.1:349034-372045 GCA_013400255.1 Sitta europaea
CATCCCCTTCTGTGTGTGTTTTCTTTATATATTATAAGTAATAAAGTTTTTCCTCCTTTTTGTTTCGAAGTTAGAACTTGCTTTGTTCTGTTTTTAGTCACATCTCACAACAAATACCAGAGATAGTGTATTTTTGTGGAGCCACTAGCTTTGTGCCGGCGTCAAACCATGACATGTATATATTTTGATATTTCCTTTCCTTTCCTTTTATATTTTGATAGTTCCTTTAAAATATATTTAAATATAGGATATCACACACAGGAGATTAATACAGACAGTTCCAAGAATGTAAATTATATTTTATATATATATATAGATATATTTTATATATTTATATATATATATATACATAAAACACCTATATCCCATGACAACAGGATTAGGCCTGAGACTCTGTCAGTCCCACACAGGAAGGTGTTTTAATTACTGTCAGGTGAGCAACCTAAACCCAGAAAATTTGGCTATCAGCTTCGAAAAAATTTCTCCATGACAATTTGCGATGGACAATGATTCAAATGTTCCAGTGTTTTTGAGACTGAGCTAGATAATAAGGGATCACTGAATGTGCATTGAATGTTCTTTGTTTAAAATCTCAGCATATGTCCGAATTCCTTTGCATAACTTTCTATATATTATATACCATAAAAAGGCATATTTGCTTGAAATTTTTTTGAGACAATATCCTAAGTTACCTTAGACAGCTGTGCTTTTATAACATAAAATTTGGTATATCCTGAATTGTAAAGCACCAAACTCACCTGAATGGCGTTAAAATTCATCCTAAAAACAAAGAAGTTGGTGAACCTCTACAGAAAGTAATCTTTTTTAGAGAACATTGGATAGAAGTTTGATGGCAGATGAAAGGTTTCAGGACAAGTTAGTACAAGTTTAACTAATTATGTGAAATTGAATTATTTATATTGGTTTTGAATGAAGTAATTTTCCATTCTAAAGTGCATCAGAAGACCAAATTAGCAGGCCATTAAATAGAAACCTGTTTGATACAATTTTGGACAAATAATTTGCAAATATTTTTATTTATATTTTCTGGGGTTTTTTTTTTTGCTTTTAGAGATTTTGAATTGAGTATTGTCAACAAAAATTAAATTAATTTTGGCTTAATTCAGATGTACTATAACATTCTACAAGTGAACTGACTATAACTCTGCCTCTGTATTGAGCTCTTAGTTTGCAAAAGAATTTGAGAAAACATTTCTAAGAATAAAATCTAAGAAGGAAAATTGAAGAAATGTCTTCAGGATTTTCTCAAGTAAGATTGTATTTTTACTCCTCTTGGGGAATATGGGACATTTTCCCTATTCAAAGAAACCTTTGGGCTGGGCTCAAAACTCACAATTTTCCTGTTTGCTGACTTCATATATTTCAGGTAAGCTAAAAAATGCCAGAGCTGCTTACAGATAGTCTTCACCTCTGGATTGTTTTACCTAACTAGCATAAAATGTCATGACTCCAGGGAATAAGCCACATCATTCACCAGCTGATTTAAACAAACTGTATATCTATAGTATGCTGAGGAAGGTCTGACAAAAAGCCAAATTTGTTAAACTTTGTTGAAGTATATCTAAATCCAGTTACATGTTAAATTGCAGTATGTTAAGAATTTATAGATTTTAATGTAACACTCTGCCTGGAGAACATGAGAGGCATGTTTGATTAAAGGTATTTTCAAACCCATCTGCTCATCAACCACATTGAGTTTTAGATTGGTAAAAAGGAAATTTCAGGCTTGGTATGGTATTATTAAATAATAAAATGTAAGCTAAAAATAAGACTGATAATACAGTATGAATAAATTGAAAATATTAATGAACCAATGTAATAAGAATGCATTCATTTTTAATGTTATTTTAAGTAAAATTATGAATACTTTATGTGTTCTTTTTAAGGGTTTCTTGAGGCAGTGACTACATACTTATGCAAACTACAATGAAAACCTATTTTTCCTGGTCCTGTAGCAATGTATATAACTACAATGCTTTCTAGTTGATATGGTAAATAATACTTAAATTAAGTATTTATCGTCACAATTTTTCTTTAAAATAGAAATGTGCTGAAAGTATTTTATCACTTGTTAATCCATAATAAAGTGTTTATGTAATTAGGTATGCAGCAGAAGCTTTCTGAGAAGTGTTAGTTGTGACCGTATATATGTTTTCAAGCTGTGCATTGATTCATAGTTCTTCTGGAAGCTCTGGTGGAAGAGGTAGGGCATGGTGTCACTGGAGGAGTTTTGTGTGGAGTGTAACCTCAGGAATGACACTGTGCTCCTTGGTTTCCCCTGTCCTCTGAGGTGAAATATATTGTACATTGAATGCAGTGAGACTAATGTGCTCCCAGCTCATGCTTCTCTCTCACAATCTTACACAGAAAAAGACAAAAAGGAATCCAGGCTGAAAGCCTTTATTACTTCGATATTTCTGGTGAAATGGAAAACCGGGAATTTAAATGCAATGAGAAGCACTTAGGAAAGGGTTTGAGTGTTAAAAAGAAAGTGTCTCAAGACATTTTAGAAGCATTTTAAAACTACATAGTTTATACTTGTTACTCCAACTTTAGGTTTTCTGGAGTTTTTCTGTCACTTAGACCAGACACTGTAAAGATCTCTGAAAGGGTGCAAAATCTACTGTTTAGCTAGCATTTACCTTTATGTTCAAGTTAGCATTTACCTTTAACGTCAAGCTAATATGTATAGTATATCACAACTCTCTTTTCTCAGGGTGAAGATGGTTTGGCTGGTAGTTGCTTTCATGTTGATGTGGCTGATCTAGCACAATTTATTTGACTTTACCAGGGCTTATTAATCACACGTCTTCTGTGAGTCTCTCTTTTCTGTAGGCAGCAGTGAGTAAAAATGATGGCTTGGGTGACCATATTCTTTCAATATGAAAATAAAGGTTATTTTGACATCTGGATAAAAAAAAAGGTCTTATCATTGCCTTATCTGTAAAAGTCTTAACAGATATGACAAATACCATGCTGATGTTACTGCATAACTTTAACCTTTTTTGGAGCTTCCCAGAAGAAGATTAATTGTTTTTTATGCAGTGGTGGACCAACTCCAGCCAGTGGGAAAGCTACAACACACACTCATTGTCATGGTTTGACACTGGTACAAGGCCAGTGCCCCCACGAATATATATTATTCTTGGTGTTTGTTGTGAGATGTGACTAAAAACAGAATAAAGAAGGTTCTAACTTTGGAACAAAAAGGGAAAAAAAAATTTATTACTTACAATAGATAAAGAAAACACACACAGAAGGGGATGAAAACCTTGGAAACACTCCTCTTCCCCCACCCAAATTCACAAACACAACACAGTGAGACAAAACTCAAATTCTTAGTCAAATTACTATCTCTCAGAATATCAATCTTCAGTCTATTATTACTCTTTTTGATAATCAGTACTCAGTTCATCAAGGAGAGATAGGAGTCCCTCCTGTACCATATTGTGACTCTTTCCTTCTATGTCCAGTGCTCTCACTACTGTGCAGAACTGTTTCTAGGGTTTCTTTAAAGATGCTTTGGTCAGTTCTAAAAAAACGACAGTTTCTCAAATTTCGAGACCCCAGTCCGCTCTCGGGACCCCAGTCCCCTCAATTCCACCCCCTGGACCAAGGGGCCTTGAGAACAGTTTCTTCCTCTCCATCTCTGCTCACATCACTTTTTTCACTGTCAACTCTTGGCTCCAAGCCAATGCCTCTCCCTAGATATAGTCTCTGTGTTATGAAAAGAAAATAGGTCCCTCTATGGCCATACAAGAAAAGTCTAGCCAAAGGCCACTCCATCATCTCCTCCCACTTAGGATTCTTTTTAGTATCTTCTGTTAATCTTTCACTTGCACAAACCTTCATTCCATTTACCTAGTTCTATTTCCTCTCTCTATTCCTCTTCTCCTTCAGACTCAGGAGGAGCAGCATTTCTACAGTTTCTATCAACTACAAGAAGGGTTAAAACCTTGGGCTGTGCCTGTCCAGAACTCCCACGACTTCACTGCCGACACCTCTTCGGGCAACCCCCCCTTTTCTCCTTCAGCCGTGCTGCCCGGCTGCCGATAGCAAATTGCAAAGTGGCACAAACACAGTCTTTCTCTCTCCCTCTCCGGGGGGGAAAGGAGGCTGTCTGATGCCTCTCAAGGTTCCTGCTCTTCTTCCACCCTTCCATCCTGCAGGAACTCCTCTCCCCCTCTCTGCCCAAGGCCTACCTGGCCAGGCCGCATGGCCTCCCCTGCCCCGGCCAGCCCGCAGCTGGGCAGGGGAGGCCTGAGCTCCTCCACAGACCGGAACCAAGAGAGAGTTCTCCTGGGAGCCCTCTGCTTTTAACCCTCTGTTTTCTCAGAGGCGGATCCCTGTCTTCAGTGGCCACACCAGGTGCCAATATTCAAACCTGAGCACCCATTAGTTTAACCACTGAATTCGAAAAAAAATTCACTTCCATTTCAAACCACCACACTCATGCACCCTCATTCAGCAGGATGGGGGAGTGAGTCAAGAGGGCAAACCAAAAAAAACTGCCAGGCAGAGACAAAGACAAGTTAATAAGCAAGAAAACCAACAAAACAGAAAACAAACCCCTAAACTAACCACTCACCACATCTCATTAGCACACCAACACTCACACATTATGTCCACACAACCTGTGAGCTGTTGTTTTTCAGGAAAACTCTCAGTTTTATTGCTGAGCATGACACCATAGGGCAAGGAATGTCCCTTTGGTCTGTTGGAGTCAGCTGTCTTGATCGTGTACCCTCCCAACTTCTTCTCCACTTCAAAGGGGAGCAGAGTGAAAAATTTATTGTTCAAGCACTACTCAGCAGCAATTAAACCACTGATTTGGTCACAAGTTTGAAACACAACACCAAAATGCCAGTTATGAAGCAAATTAAATCCACTCTAGCCAAGAGGTGTTCAGATGCCTATTGGGGCCAAACAGCATAGAGAATGAATCACAAGTTAATGTGAGTTCCTAAACACCCACTCTCTTCCTTGCCCCAATACTCAGAGTTTAGCTACCAAAGTTGGAAACTATTTTGCACTCTCAGTCTCATACTTGTCAATGATTAAACACAAATGAGATTTTGCTCCTCCTTGTTCCTTGATGATTCATACAAATGAGGTAGAAGTAAGAATCTTTTTCTGTTTTAAATATACTCTCCTGTGCCAATTAAAAAAAAACAATAAAACAAACACTCATAATTTTTGGCAAAATTCAAATAAGAAATATTGTTTACAAAGCAATGGGGAAAATATAATTTCTCTATTGTTGTAAAAATTTTAAATTATAATTACTTTCTATGTTTTTAATGAATTGTTTGTTTGTTTCATGTGACCAGTATTAGTAGTACTGGAAAATAAGATAATTCTGGATTTTGGTTTTACTAGAAAAATCTGAAAAAAAAAAAAAAAGAAAAAAAAGAAAAAATATTATTTCACAAGAAAAGTAATGGCCGACAAACTAAAAAATGAGAGGATAAAAATATTTTGTTCTTCTAATGCCTTGAATTATAATAATGTTATTATATTTATGATAAAGGCTATCATCTTCATAAAGATTTTCATTTTTCTTTAGCCTGATGGCTAACCACTATTTGTGATTTTATAAGTCAAGAGAATATTTAAGGACCATTTTTCCATACTATTATTTATAAACTGAATTATGAATATCCTTTTTCTTCTGTTGGCAACCCATTGAAATAAACTTACCTATGCCTTAAAAATGCACAATGAACCGAGATATTACTGACAATTGTTGATAACAAGAGGTCCGAGTGGTGGTGAAAATAAACTGCCTGCCAATACATGAAGGTCAAAAGCATTGTCAGCACCATTATACAAGCATAACTGTGACCTGATTCATCTTATGTTTGCCAGCTTGCCAGTTCCCCTGTGATAGCTGCTCAAAGGCTCTGCTTGAAGAGGTGAGAGTAAAAGGAGATTATAGTAATGGGGATCATGTAATATTTGCCATGCTGGAAATCCTTCTTGACCAAAGAAGGAATTGTATTTATTTTTTCTACTGCTTTTTCTCTATAATTCCACAGAAATAGATTACAATTACTATACGAAAACATCTTTTTTTTTCCAGGATTGTGGTAGCAGGAGGTATATACCCACTTTCTGGATGTGCAAAATGGATTTGTACTATATTGCACTGTATTAGAAAGGACTAAAATTAATTTAACTGCACTAACCCTTTGATCATGTAGCTGGCCTTTCCTTTGTTAAGCTCCTCACTTTTCTGAGTAGAATTTGCTTTTGTCAGCACAGCAGCAAGTGACATATGGTATTTTTGTTGTTACTTGAAATAATCTTCTGTAGATCAGCTGGATTTCCCAAAAGAGCTTTGCATTCAACATTAGAGAGAGAGAGGAGATGAAAGAGAACCCCAAATCACTATACATTTCATGATTAAAAATCTGAGTAAAGTAAGCTCCCCCATTCAAACCAATATACTTACTTCACATTTTTAACAATTAAAAAAGAATGGAATCTGCTCTGTGATGTATCAAAATCTTGTGAACTCTGATTTAGGAGGTGAAAGAGGAAAAGTAGGCTGTGTTTATTTCAAGTCTTGTGTTTTGGTGATTTTTATAAATGTCCGACATATTCAGACAATTAACTTGCAAGCTGCTGGCTTTGACTTTCCTTCTGATACAGAAACAATAGGTTGTACACTGCTCTGGATTACACTCTTGCTCCTATCTCACAGCAGCTAGATGTTGACCTGCCAATGGAATTTTAAATTGACACCATTTTAACACATGTAGTATCTGTGGTTAGAAATTCCCAGACACAGCAGTATTCATCCCCATAGAGACATATTAAAAAAAATAAAAGAAAAAATAAAACCCAAATATGAACCAAAGTCACATACTGAGAATGCTGAAGTGGATATTGTTATGTATTTGGCATTACAAAATGTTCTCATTGAAGTTAATGGATGGCATAACATAGAAAATGCTCAATAATTTGTATTCAGAGATAGAAATCTGTATTGTTTCTGCCCACGAGCACAGGACATCCTTCCTTTTCTTCAAGTTATTGCATATTGATGGGATACTTCTCTACTGACAGGCAACAAAAAATCAAGGCAGCATTTAACCAAAGTGGCTGACTGAATGGGAAGGTTGATGCCTCAAACTAAATTTAAGTCAGTTCACATTTTTTTTTAATAATTGCTTTCTGCATTTAATTTATTTTAAACAGGAATATGATTCCCAGTTACTACAGGCTAAGTTATGAGTGTATGATGGAAGACAGTTATGCTTCAAAGCCTACGAATTCAGATAAAAAAATTACCGTAACTTTCTTAAACATTTCAAAGGTCAGAGAAGGACTGGAATGTTGCATGAAAACAAAACAGAGCTATGGGCAAAATAACTAGAATTGATAATGACCTTTAAATCAATGAAGAATGAAAATCATGAAATAGTTATCCATATGGAAGAGCAAAGATCCTCATAAAAAACTTCACGAACAAGATACCAAGGCAAATAGCTCATTATGACTGGAAATGACAGACTGGTAATGTACTAAGGCAAAAGATTTCTCTTTCACAAAAAAAGCCCCCAGGGAAAATTCATTTAAACAAGTAATGCACTTTATGTATATTTGTGTGTGTGTGTGTACCCACGTGCATGCTCACATCTCTAGGCTGGACTTAATGAACCCAAGGGCAATTTTCAATGTCCTACTCTTGCATAAACCTGGAAGGATTTTATCTTATACTCCCTTTTAAAATGAAAATTAAAAATGCATTGTAACAAGTGGAAGGTGTTACCTCATTAATTTTAATTTCCTGTTTCTTTTTTTTTGTGTTCCTTTCTGTGTCTATTGTAACACCTGATTATAATTCCACTGTGACATTCATCTTTTCATATAAAATAAAGCTGGTATTTTATATTTTGGTACGTTTTGATCAGGATATATTCAAGATAATATTAAAGAATATGAAATATATCAATTTTTTAATAATTTTGTTTCAGAACACTAGATGTGATATAACTGTTCTTATTTTCCTCTGCAGTGATAGAGAATCCATTGAAACCAATGCAGAGATTTCATTAACTTACATATGATTTGCTGTTACAGGATCAAGAGACTGACTTCACTGGAAGAGAAGAAGGCTTATCAACTACGAGTCCTTAGTAATTACAAGGACTCATTCAATGAAAAAACAAAAAAATCAATTTAAAGAATAATGAGTGGACAGAAGAATTCCTTCATCCTGGACAGCTAAATTTTGTCGTTATAAACTCTCTACTGCTTCACATAATTTAACAAACTAAATATTCCTAGATTCTAGAATTCTGCTAATAAGAGCTAGGATTAATCTATGTTTCAGAACAGTTGCTATATGAAATGTTGCAACAGTTTCTGAGTAGTAGAATAACCCCAAGTTTGAACTGAACCATAGGAGGGCATTTAATAAAGCACTGAACAAAAGTTTGCACATAAGAAAAATATTTTTTAAAAAATTGGCCTGAGAATTAAATTGAAATAAGATTTTAAAATTTCTTTCATGACTTGATGGAGAGGTACACAGGAATTTAGCAGAGTGTTTAGGATGTAATGTTGAAGAAAATAAATATTAAATTACCCTGTCTTTCATTGATACTTATGTATTTTGTCCCTCAGAAGGTAAAATCAGTGTAACAAAAATATTGCTGACCCTTCATTCTCCTCTACTGCATGCTCTGAACAGAGCATGAAGAACCCACAAAGCTTGGTGCAATTTCATTCTTCTCTCTGGTGAACTGCAGCAGAACCCAAAGGAATGGCATGAAGCTGTCAGGGGCATTTAGGTTGAGTATCAGGTAAATATTCTTCACCCAGAGGGTGGTTGAGCACTGAAACAGGATTTCCAGGATCACAGCCCAAAGCCTGACAGAACTCCAAAAGAGTTTGGGCAAGGCACATGGTGTGATTCTCAAGGATGGTGTTGTGCTGGACCAGGGGTTGGACTTTGGTGATCCTTTTGGGTATCTTCCAGCTCAGGATGTTCTATGATTCTATGATTCTATGATTCTAAGATACGTACCAATTCCTTTGTCAATTCCAATTTTCAAAACTGGAAGATTGTTGCTGGAAAATCAGCTATTAAAATAGCATTTAAGTTTTACAATACTTCTTTTCCCTCACTTAAGGGCCAAATCTGTCCTGTATATTTTCCTGTCTTTAAATCAAGCATCACTCAAATTCTTACACTGCGTATAATTGTTAAAACTTTTATTAGATATTCCAGTGTGGCCAAAGATCTAGTCCAACATGTCAGGTTTCATTGATGTACAATTTTGTTTTCTGAGTAGAATCAATTTCTCATATTATTTACTAGAATCTGTATTAGAAAATACAAATCATGTGTTTCAAGAAAAGTGAACAGATGCTCTGGCACATATTTTTTTGTCCCAAATATAGAAATTCAACTCTTTAATTAATGGCCAGGAATAGCAACTAATTTGGCTGAAACCTTGTATGCAGCAGTGCAGGTGCATATTTATTAGATTTTCATATTTAATGAGTGTGTTGCACCTCCATGTTTGTCCAAAGGCAGAAATATTGCAAGAAATGGATAAAACAGAACATCCAATAACTTCCATTCACCCAGAAGTGTTGGAGTGGTTATCTGCCCTACTTCTAATCAAGCATAGACTAAACAGTGGATATTTACCACTGGGGAATAAGTAAATAAATGAATCAGGTTCCTGTATCACTGTTATGCTATATCACAACAGTATACTCTTAATCAAAATGATCTTTTAATTAAAAACATCTTAGATTTTTGTTTTGAATTTTGATCCCCTATCAAAATTAGAAAGGGTTGTGTAAAAGCAAATTATTTTCATTCAGTACTTGTTAGGGGAATGGAAACTGTATTAATAAAGCACTGACTCTGTGGTGTTAACAGTGGTGACAAAGTAGGTGCTAGGAGGTACTTATGATCATGAAAGTTCTGGAGGAAGGTATACCTATTGTGGGTTTAAAATATTTTATAAGTGATCCTCTGAGTTAAATCACTGGGATGTTTTTAATACCAAAACTTCATTTTGCAACTTAGTCTGTCTACTTTCCAAAGGTAAATCAATGCTTCTGTTAAAATCACTTTGAACTGTTATAATTTCTTGAGTGTAATAATTCCCTCCTACTATAATTTTTGCAAGCTTCTGTGCATCAAATAGCTACCAGGCCAGCAGAGCACTGTCTGGCTTAAAAGTATTAGAGGTCATGCTATAAACTCTGGCTGAGAAAAGGAGATAAATGGCAGATTCTTCAGATCAGATATTTCAAGGTGAAGTGGTAGATTTTAGTGAGAACAAAGCTTAATAACAGCCAATAAAAAACTTGCCATGCATTTTCTCTATTCTCCTCACCTGGATGAATTCTCTTGTGTCTGCCAGGTTAGTTACAATTGGCTTTGACACCATCTACTGAACTGATGTCACAGGGTGGCACATAATGAAGGCAGTTCTCAGATTACTGAGACTGTAACTACATCTGCCTAGCTCTAACTTGTTAGATGAGTTTGGTATGGACAGAAAAACAGCAAAACAAGCATAGAGAATGATTATGGGGAGACATAATGAGGAAATCTGTGTTTATGCATAGGGAGGAAATAAGAGAAGGACTCGTTACAGTTTTACATCTTAGTAACATTTTTGGGGATGGTGAGAATAGACAGCAGAGCCAGAAGCCATTTGCAACCTGGAAATATCAGCTGTTTGACTTTAGACATGGAGAAAGTCACAGGAGTTGGCCTGGGGTGTTGTGATCAGTAAGGCTATTGACTTCTTTTGCCAACTATGACCACCTAAGTGAGAAAACAATACAAAGGGTAGGAATAGGAGTAGGGGTGCAAGTCCACAGAAATTTAACACCATGAAGAAGATGAACCTGAGGTGTGTTTTTTATGGAAACCAGTTAGCCAGACAGGATTCCTCATACTCACTGGTTGGAGTGAGCATCCATTTCCACTCTACCCAGAGTGCTGGTCACAGGTGGACTGGGGGAGAAGAGATCATCTTCCATGTGAATGTGTGCTCTGTATACACCATTGGAGTGGATTTTAAAACTGATATAAATTTTATATTTTTCCTGGTATATCTGTTCTACTTGGAAACAAGATCTAAAATTTATTTCACTTCATGGTGTAGTTCTGTCTTTGATGTTTTACTGTTCTTAAATTCTTCCATGACAGTTGACATAATTCACTAATGCAACTTAAAAACCTGACCAAAAAACAACAACAAATCTGTTCTACTTATTCTGACAGCATTGAGCTGTTGAGTCCTTCCAGCTACAAATTTAAATTCATCAGTAAATCATGGAATCTTAGAATCATTTAGGTTGGAAAAGACATTAAAGATTATTGAGTCCAACTGTAAGCCTAATGCAGCCAAATCCACAAGATCTATTTCTCAATATCTATTTTGATGGGAATTCACAAAGAAAATTATAAAATTACTAGTAATATTATAAAAACTAAGATCAAAAACATACAAAAAAAATCCCATAAACGCTCACCCCTAAAAATCTTTTCCATATCTCATCTCAGTTTTGGATATTTTTGATGGGCTTTATGGTAGATTTCTGGTGCATCAGGGGTCAAAGTACCATAATAGAGAAGAAAAGAAACATGTGCTTTTAAGTTGTTACATAGTAGTTATAAGATACCTCATAGAGTCCAGGTCTATCATTTTCCTGAACTCATGTCCTTGTAACTTTCTTCTTCTATTACTACTACTAATAATTAGTTAAATCAGCTTGAATTAGTTCTTTGAAACTCAGGACAAGAGGATAGGTCTGACTTTTAATCTATACTTTTTATCCTTCCAATGGAGGCAGCATAGTGTATATGAGACAGGAAATAATCTGGCCATTTCTTCAGTCATTTCTCCAGTCAGCCTGACTTGGAGTAAAATCACATGCTGTTGTGTGAGTTAATGCAGTGAAATACTTACTGCAAGCAAGGGAATGACACAAAGATCTAGTGGCAAGTCATAGTGCTAAGATCACCGAGCAAGAGTAGTACAATTGTGTCCATGGCCATTTTGTCGAAATATCTTGAAATAATAAAAATAAAAATAAAAATAAAAATAAAAATAAAAATAAATCTACTGTTTAAAGTATTCCCATATATTTGCCATAATCAGTAATGCCAAAAATTCTGAAAAATACGTTTGGAAGGTGTCACATAAAATTTAAATGAGGCAGATGGAGAGGGAGAGTTTGGGGAAAAAAAAAAACATACTTGGGAATTAGAATACAGGGGAAGGCAGACAGGAGACCATTCTGGAATTAAGATAAGAAGAATACAAAGAAATCTTCTGAATTCTTTCTTACTTTCTGATAGTATTCCTAAAGGGTTTTCTGGATAGTAATCTAATGAATTACATTCATCTGATAGTAGACAAGTCATCTGGGGTAGAACAGTGCCAGTTTATACGCTTAGTGGACATGTATTTCCTTCAGATCAGCCAAAAGAGTCAATAGTGCTGCTGTATCCAGTGTCTCTCACCTTAATGACAATTTTCCTATTAATTTTAGTGGCAATTGAATCAAAATAATATCTGCTTTTCTTTGTTTCTGGAGAAACCACAGTAATACATTTAAGCACTATCACTTTCAGATAATGTGATTAAAAAGTATTTTGGTATAGTTTATTTTGATATGTGTATTTATTTATTGCTCATGGACAGTTTTGTGCGCAAAAAAATGCATGAAGATGTTACTTTATTACAATTACAATGAGCTGGATGATTGATGATTCTATCTGAATGCCAAATATTTGTGACCAAATAAATTTTGTACCAATAAAATCATTAACATGTTGATACTCTCTTATTGCTCAATTACAATAGAAATTTTATTTACCATGAGTTTCACATAGTCATAGAATCATCAAGGTTGGAAGAGACCTTTAAGATTATCCAGTGTCAGTGCTTGTAGAAACACACACTTCTGTTTTCTACAATAGCCTTTGGTTGGGAGAAATTGAACTTCCTAGAGGATTGGAAATCAAAATTATCTGCTTCAGAGAGAGTGTTTTTGTCTGTGATGAACTAGTTTAAATCAAGTCCACACTTTCATTCTGAGATTACTTTTGCGACCATGAAATTCAGTATCAAATACATGGCTTCATTTTCACTATGTGATAGATCCCTCAGATGATTTCATTTACAGATTCTTTTCTGCCACCAAACTTCACCAGACATCTTCTAAACAGAATTCAACTTATACTTTCCATATTTTGATGAGACAACAAAAAAGAAATTAGTTTCCTAAAAACAGATGGGAGGACATAGCTTCAAGGACTGTTTTGGGTAATATGTGAACTCACTTTAAAGAGCTGATATGATAGTTAAAGGGTCTTTATATATAGATATATGATTTCATTACTATTCAGTTTTATTAGGCTCTTTTCAATTCATAAATGCTTTTCAAAAAGTTAATCAAGATCTGATTTAAAAACATCAGGATAAATTCTAAAGCTTGGTAAATACTTTGCCTTTCAGATTAATCTACTCCTCAGTGCCTGGTAGAGAATTCATTCTTATCCTGCAGGCATTGAAGAGAAACACAGAATACAAAGGCACAGTCCCTATCCTTACCACAGCTGCTTTATGAGACCTTCAAACAATCATTTGACTTAAGATTTTTGTAAGTTAATGACAAAGCTGAACTTTTAGGTTGCTGAACTGTATTAGACTTTTATCAACTTGCATTTACCAGTCAGTTTGAGCTTTCCTTACTGCGCATTACTTGCTGTCAATCTGTTTTTAAAAGTGTATGGCCACCTGCTTAGGGAGAAACAGTACTTATTAAACTTTAGAACATGTTCAGGTAATTTTGGAACAGGGTCTTTAAGCAAGACGTTGGCCTGGGTAACCTCCAGGGAAAACTTTAACATATCTTTTTTTTCTGTTGTGTTTTCTACATTCTTTCTGTGCCATTTTACACTGGCAAATTTAAGAAGTACTGATTTCCACTGGTTTAGAGGGTTGTTTTGTTATTTGTTTGTTTTACATTTTGTAGGAAAATATATATTTTCATTATTCCAAATGCAGAAGCAGCAAAATTTGAATAACTATTTCAATAAAATGAGTACAATAGAACTGAATTCTCATTTTCCTAAGAAACTTAGTTTTAGATAAAAGAGCCAATTAACTTGAAAAAATAATTCTGTATTTTGAATTTTCAAATGTCACAAAATATACTAATGCATGTACTTGGAACAAAAATTGGCAGTTTCCTTTGAAATGAAAAAATATGTCTGCATTTGTATACTTATTTTCAAACCTTTTATCCCAACTTAAAAGTTATGTTAAAATATAAAGTTCTTTATGTTTCAGAATATCTTTCAACTTAGAGAGGAAGAAATCAATTTTCTTAAAGGAAAAATAGTGGCTCCAGGAATTAAAATGTCTCTATACACTTATAGCAACACACTTATGTAACAAACAATATATTGGTACAACTACAGAAAATATAATCCTTTAATAGATATAATGTAAATAGAATTCTAGGCAATTTTCTAGAATTAGAACAAACACTGATTTAAAAAAAATAATAGTAAAAGAAAACGTGTTTTCCAGAGATGGAAGTTAAAAATGTTACAATATTAAGCACTCCATTGTAAGGCAGGAAAATCTAGATGTAAGTAGTGTAGCAGCACATCTATGAATCTATGCTGTGTGGGTGAAAATGCATGCTACATATATGAACCCCCACATATTTATATATTACAGTTGCATGTATATTCTCTTTGTTTCAATTTACTTTACAATGTTTCATATACATATCATCATAAAAGCAATCCTTGCATTGACCCATTTTATTTTACCTTTTTTACTTTTTTCACACTGCAAACTACCTTGACGGAAATGAGAATTTCTCCCATGTGAAATCCTCAGGATTAGTTCAGCATACAAGTGTTTTGGAATCCTGGCTGTGTCAGCATGTCAGTAAAAGGCTAAAAGGAGCACCACCAGAAGTATAGAGACAAAATCTAATCACAGATGATTAAGGACTGGGACTTCAGGATAAACAAACAGAAAAAAAAGAAAACAGAAAATACTCTCTGTATTTCTGTATAACAGAAAATATTCTCTGAAAAAATCCACCATTGTCTTTAGGAAGTTTAATTAATTTGTTCATAGCTTATCAAGCAGAAGGGTCTTGAGAAGTTGACCTCAGCAGCATTTTGTGACTGATCTTTTCACAAAGGTGAACTGTTTGTGAACAGTTCTTACATTCCATGTTGGAATGGAAATAGGAATATTTTTAGTAGAAGCTTTGCTAATTTCAAATTGAAGTTAAGACTTATTTTGGATAAATATTTTTTTCTATTATTAAACCAATAAGAGATTTCACTTTCTGCAAATTTTCAGTCTCTTTCTGTCAGACCACTTCTCTTTTTCTCAGAATTCAATTTATATTATCTTTGTATAGACACAATATATATTTTCAATTCTTATATTTTTAAATAGGTACATCCAAGTTTCAAATATGGTTAGTTTACTCCTTTCAGCAGTCTTTTCTTTTCTAGTGCTGGGTTTTTTATATATACCTTGTCTCAAACAATTCATTTTGCAATGTAACATCAATTTGAAGACTCTCATTTGTTTATCTTATCAAGTGAGTCTACAAGCTATGCAATTTATTCAGTGACATACTAGTTTGATGTGAGGAAATAAATTAGATTGTTACCTATATCTCTGACTGAAGATAAGGACAATGGTTTCTTGCTAGAAAATTTCGGACAAAAAATACAAATAGACTTTTCAGAAAACATAGTGGTATAAAAAGAGATTTACTTCTGGAAATCAAATACTATCAGGCACCTGGGACCTCTCAAAATTTTGATTAATCCCCTGTTTAGCTCCTGCAGAAATGTACATTGATCTTTATTCAAAGAAAGATACAACACAAACTCTAGTGAGTTAGTGTTGATATAACTGGACTATTTATTGAAAAAAAAATGCTACTTAGTGCATTAATTTCACTGGGAATTTTCATGTTCTTCTGATAATTTGTTACTTATATATATATAATTTATATTTATATATACATGCATCTTCATACACACACACACACATATATATATATATATTAAAATTGGACAAAACAGACTAGACTCAACTACTAGACCGTCTACTATTTTACTTCAGGAATTCATACTATATTGCAGGAAAGATATGTATACTTTTTTGCATTACACAATCTACTTCACCTTTCTCATTGTTTCTGAAAAGAAAGATGTAAGAAGATGTTGAAAAGTCTTGAAAGTGCTAAATGCAAATTATAAGTGAGCCAACATCTGCTGTATTTTTACCTTATTCAGCAGAGGTTATGCAATGGTTACACATGCCTTCTTTTAGACTTTAACAAACATTCAATTGTTTGTGTCATCCAAATTTCTGAAAGTGTTTTCATGCAGGTCAATGTATTTAAGGGCATGTTTTTAACCTTACCTATAAATATAAGTTGCCATATTTTGGCAACTAAAATGACCTTTAGACACTACCTTTTACAGTTGCATTTTGGATTTGAAACTGCCTGGCTAATAAATGCTCCTTATTTTGAAAAGAAGGTCTTCTGTATATGTTAATTATCTATAGGTCAATTATTTCTACTCTTAACCAAAGAAGAAATGACGAATATCAGGAAACATAACAATTTTATTTTAACCAAATTCTAAAACTCTCAGATATATAATAATGCTTATAAATACATAATAAATAATCCAAATGCATTTAAATTATATTTTATGCATTTCAGTTATATTCAATAAATATTTTGCATAACTATTGAAGTGGTACTCAAACAAAATGATGCAAACTCTCTTGTGAATCAAGTGATCACCCCTCTCAATGTAAGTCGTTCTAAGAGTGATTTCCATGTAACTATGCCATTTTTCTGACCTTTGAGGGCAACCTACACTATTCAACACACAGTAGTTGAATTTGCTGTTGCATATATCATAATCTAGTATCACTTCGGTACACTGAAGCAAACTTGGATTTATCCCAGAATGGCAAAAAAAAAAAAAATGTCCAGCATCTCTAGATTAAGTTCTTTCTTTTGTTTAATTAATTACAATTTTTTTGATGGAACTTCATGCCTGCACAGATAGTTATACCCTAATAAAATGTAATTATAAAGGCAGTTTACATAGCAGAAATTTAAGAAAACATTTAAAATCCAAAAGATGCACCCACACACACACATAGACACACAAATTCCTGCCAGTCTTAAAAGTCTTCTTCAAATACAAAAAGCACCTAAAAAGAAAAAAAATCTAGAAGTAATGACTTGTATTTGTCCAGAGATGTAGATATCTAGTTTTCTGTAGATTAGGTGGACTAAATTCCCTTAGTTACTTTAAAGTGATTGATATTCATTAATGAAGTAATAGACACATATGCATATAAATAAGAAACATTAGTCCACTGGGAAAAGATAAATAGCTTATTGTTTCCATAAAAAATATAATATATGAGAAATTATCTCAGATGTTATAAAGACATATATTTTAAAGTATATGTCAAATGCAGAATTATGCTTGTAGGAGGGAGTGAGATGTTTTAAAACATTGGTCATTTTTCAATATTTATTCAAATTAATATGCTTTTGTTGAGGTTTGATTTGTTAGTGAGTTTGGTGGCTTTTTTTGGTTTTGTTCAGAGCAACTGTGAATTCTGTTATGCAACACAAAGAGTTTCAGAGTTTGCAAACCAAGTTAATTATCATTTGATGGACAAAGTTAATTTAGATGACTGTTCAAGAGAATAGGAAGTCCAAGTGATTTTCCTTGTGTCAAATTTACAACATATATATCACTTAATTACAGAATAAACCAGGTCAGAAAGGACCTTTAAGATCATCAAGTCCAGCCTATGAGCAAACACCACCTTGAAAACCAGACCATGACACCCATCCAGTCTTTCCTTAAGTATCTCCAGGGACGGCAACCCCACCACCTCCCTTTCTGTGTCTAATACAAGGTAAGAGTGATTTCATTGAAGACTGCTTTTTTGAAAAAAAAATGTGTTTTGTCAATTTACTTGCTAGGTTTTAAAAACTTCAAGCAGTTGCCTGGAAATAACCTATATCATCAGGGAGAAAATTATTATGGGAAACAGAATAATTAAAAGAATTAAGATAGTTTTTTAGGTGTACCAATGAGAGTGTTTTCTAGCATCCATGAAGGAGGAAATATGTTCTTATATATTCTCTTTTTCCCACCTAGGTATCCATTTTCCGTTGATACTAATCTTTACCATGCAGTAATGAGGACTTGCAGTAAAGCTTACTCTGAAAAGCTTAAACAGTAGCTATATCACTTTTTGTATTATGTGTTCCATTTTTGAAAGGAGAAGTGAAATAATTGCTAGCTGAAACTTCTTTTTAAAAATTCCTTGGATGGAAAAAAGACGCCATCTCAAATGTAAGGCGTTTATATAGTCTGGTAATATAGTTTAGAATTTTTCAGAAAATTACATTTAAATGTCTTTATAAATGAGCAATACTACTTAAACATGCACATATTGCTGCACTGAATTTCAGTAATGAGAGTTGTGGATTTTTTCATAAAGCATCACAGTTATAAGACTGTTAAAAATGTATTTAACTGATGCAATAAAAATACCACATCTTTTTCTGTGGTGTAATTTGTTAAAATCTTCCATTAACATTCGACAGCCCTCCGTTCACTCTCATTTTAGTTAATAGATACAGTGTACTCAATTTCTTGCCCTCTGAGAAAGTACTGGCAATGTGTTCTGACCTATAATCTATACTTAAGGGTTCAGTAGCTTTTTAGGCATGTTCATGGAGACTTTATTAATCTCTAATAAACTGAGATCTTCCACTTCATTTCGTGGCTGAATGTAGCAGTATTTGCTTTCAAGACTAATTATAGAAGGCAGAGCAGAACAGTCAAAATTATGCCCCTGGCATAATTACAATAGACTTTGTTTATCTCCATGCCTTTAAACACCATTGAACTATGCAATAGCTTCCTTTTGTCCTGGATATTTGTTTCTAAGAAATGACATTTAAATTACTAAACAAAAAATATTAAAGTGAGATGGCAAGAACAATTTAAATCTGATTGTAATAGCAGCTAAAGATCTAATTTAGAGAACAGTCTGAAAAAAAATCAAAATAACCAAAACAAACAAACCCAAGATTGGTAGCAAAATACTCTACATAAGGGTTTATCTGAAGGCCATTTTCCATACATGGGGTCTTGTCTGTGTTTTGTGACTATTTTACTGTTATTATAACCAGAGCATATCCCTAAAAACCACGTCTTCCTTTTTTTAATACAAATTTCTCTTATACAGAAGATTTACAAGACAGGGAGTATAAATGTACTCTGCAGAGGATACTATACAGACCAATTAGAGTAGTAAAACACTTAACCTCTTCCATTTCTGTTACAGAGAAGAAAACTAAAGTATGAGTCTAAGGGGCACTATAACAATAAAGTAACAGCAATAACAGTCCTAGTGCAGTTCTGCAGTACAGATTAAACTCCTGGGACATCATCTGAGCAGATGTGGTAAGTCTTAATACTTTGGTAAGAGCAAATATTGCATGAAGTATAATTCATGTATGCAATTCCAGTCTGTGCTATTCAAACAACACAAACTTTTTTTTTTTATGCTTGTCTCAATTTTCAAGCACCTAGAATGAGAACGTAACATGGTGTCTTAACTTATTTGAGTATGTAAATCACTTAACTATCTTAGAACTGAAGATGTGATAGACTATTTTTATATTATTCCTTAATTAAGAATAACTTGGAGGATCAAGAACAATGTTCTATGTAATACATAATGCATTAGGGAGTAAACAAGACTCATTTGCACAGAAAATATTTTATTTCTCTTTCATTTCTTTAATCCACTAATTCAAAGATAAAGAATTTACCTAAGATCAAAGTTTCTAATGCAGACTCCGGTTTATGGATTTTGCAGCTGTCCTAAAGGGGCTTGGAATACACAAACTAATAACAACATCGCTTTTCATTTTGTAGTACCTTTCATCTGAAGATCTTAAAGTGTTTTTTAACTTCAATGAAGCACACCTTAAAACAGCAAGTGATATACATGAGGGACATACAGGAATTTGTTCAACCTGCCATTACTCATTGAAGTTTATCTCTCTCATTGTTCTTTAAACACTGTTACAACACTGTAGCAAAGTTCAATAGGCTGAAGACCTCCCCCTCCTCTCTCCTGTATTTCAGTTTTGAAATATATTCACTTAAAAGTTCTGGAATTCACATAAGCATCATACAAGAGAGTTTTAATTTGTTTAAAACACCAGGATTAGTGCCCTTAGCTGATGAAAAATGTCAAGAAGTTTGAATTAACATATGTGGCTAGAAACCCTTTTCTATGCTTTTGCTAAAAGAAATGAAACCAGATTAATCCAGGAAAGCAAATTAATTGAAAAATGAACTACACTGTGCCAACCTGAGATGTTGAATTCCTGTGGAACTGGAAATGAGGTAGAAGGCCAGAAAAATTTCCAGTATCTCAGGCAAACAGAACATTTGTTTATTAAAATTAAGTCTGTTCACAACGGCAAATAATCTTCAGCTATGTAGATGACTATTTGAACTTTATTCATGTAAATACGATGACTGCAATTTAGGCATTCTGCTACATATATTTAAAAGAAAATATTTAATTTACTGACTAACTAATTATTCTAGAGGCATTTCCCTGCCATAATGGCAAAAGTCATATAAGGACATAAGTTATAGTGATTCGGAATTGTCATACATGGCTCTGAAGTCCACATATTTTGATTCTGATAACTAGACAAAATCATTGGTTTAAGCATCTTGAAAGTAAACACAAAATAAAAACCTTTAATTACCTTTCATATCAGTATTCTAATAGACCAGAAGGATAATTTTTTTCCACCATTTGTCCCTTTTCTCTCAGATTTACTGAGAAAATCACATTGAGATCATTGGGATCACATTCAAACACTGCAATGAATATTACACACACATCACAGATTAGCTCTGAGGGAGCTGGCAAGCCAATGTCACACAGTGTGTTAACATGAAGGGATAGTATTTTAGATTCTGTGTTGTGGCTCATATCGTTCCCCCATGTATACCCCTAAATTGGTTTATCCCTAAGGGCTGTATCCTCCCCTAAGATACCCTTTATGGTAATCCCTTCCCTTTGTTCCAGTCCTTTCCCTATCAATCATTGTTACCTTGCCCCTTGTCCTGGTCCCTTCCATGTCACTCCTCCCTTGAGCCAATCCTTCCAGTGTCCCCCCAGGCGTTCCTGGGGGCTCCCTATCCTCGACACCCCACTGGGACATGTGCCCTGTTCTGCCCCCACCTTCTGTCATTGGCCTCAGGACAGTGCCCTGACCCTCCTCACCCCTGCCCTGATGCTTCCCCACTGGTTTATGGTTTGTACCCACCCCCAGAATTGCCACAGTTTTTAAACCTGTGCCCAGCAGGGCTCAGGGCTCTCCTGTTGTGACCCCTTCAGCTCCAATGAACATCTCCTGATGGAACCTCCTACAGAGAGCCTCCTCCTTCTCCTTTACCCGACCCCTGACGTGGCTGGCAGACCCTGCACTGTGGAGCAAGCAGCTCTAAAGGTTCAGCTGTTGGTAATAGCCAATACCACGGCTGTTCCCACACCTGGCATGGTGCTGGTGTCCTCTGAGCTAGCCGGGCTCTGGTGGGCTGCGTCAATTATGGAAACAGGTTAGCTGGGTGAATACCATCGAAGTGTTAATAGATGACAAGTTAGTAAACTTAGTTCCAAACTGGGAAACTTGGTAGTTTGCTACTTTCTGCAGTAGAGATATGACCAATTCGTCTTACTACAAGAAGTGCAATGTAAAATTTTCCTGTTGTTATCCTTCTACAAATATGCTGTTAACATTTACTGACCTCAAGACTCAAGCGTTACTATAAGAAAAGTCTACTGCAATAGTTAGACGCTACTGCCTTGTTAATTATTCTATACTAACTTACTATCACTGGTTTCCAAATCCTTACACTGTGAGGACAAGCAAGAGATGCAAATGACAAGGGAAAAATAAAACTTGTATTTTTTTTAATGTTTAATTATTTTTGTAAAGACACAACAATATTCAGTATTATTATGAATAGCTATTTGTTTGCTGCATAAACCAAATGTACTTGTTTTCATGAATGCAAAGCATGCTGCCTTATAACAACCACAGCTTTTAGGTAGAACTATTGTCTCCTAAAAATTGTGCTTTCTAAGTCTTGTGCTCATATTTTTTAACAATTGTTAAAAGGAAAAAAAAAATTATATCATATTCAGCCTTTTAGTTACTGTTGTGGTTTCAATTTGAAAACCGGGCAGAAACACCAGTTTTTGTTCTGGTTTGATTTTTGCAAATTTCAAAGTCTTCAATTAAGAGCAAAGCAGGCTTGAGCTTAAAAGTAATAAAACTTTATTAACTAATACTAAAAGAAAGAAAACAAAACAAAACAACAAGAATGAGGACAGAACAGTCAAAACACTCTTCCTCCCTCTTTTCCTCTTAACCAACAATGTAAAGACAACAACACTCAAAAAAAATCTCAGTCAGTTTTTCACCTCTACAAATACTCTTTCTTTGGTTCATTTAGAAAGAAAAGTGTTCTTTGCTAATGCTATGGAAAGATTTTCACAAGAAAAGAATACTTGTGGCTTAATTTTTCTCACAAACCGCAGGTTCCTGAGATCTGCCTTTGTGAAGTCTTTCCCATCTTTTACAGTTTTTCTTCACAACTGTGTTTCCGGTCCATATCAGCTTATTGGGGTGCAATTGTTTTTTTAAGGATGAGCCGTTCTAGCATCCTTTCACTCATCTCTGGGAACAGAGGTCTTCCCCTTTTATCCCCAGGGACCGAGGTTTCTCATCAAACTTCTAACACTGGTGCCTCTGTTCCATGATTGTGGCTAGAACGCTACCAACCCCCAAAGCATTC
>VXBS01010054.1:372355-386169 GCA_013400255.1 Sitta europaea
CGCCGCCGCCTCCCCACCCTGGGCAGGGCCGGGAGAGGGCAGAGCTGTGTGCCTGCCGGCGGCTGGAAGGAAGGAGAGCTTCCAGGGCTTCGTTCAAAGGTAATAAGAACTAGCCAGCCAGCTCACTTCCCTGGGCTGATCAAACTAGGACAGTTCGGGAGTGTGAGACTTTACTCATATACTGTAAGCTACTTAAACAGTAGTTTTTAATGTTCTCTTTTGCTAGATAATATAAACAGTCAACCAATCATCACACTGGACAGATATGCTTAGTCAGTTTCTCCAGCAGCCACCGAAATGTCCAGATCTTTGAGATGTGAATGTTATTATTTCCAGGACATGAACATGGGTTAGCTTCTTAGCTGACCCTGTTTTGAGCTGGGGATGTTCTGAGGCCACTCTCAACCCAGACTGAGCTGAACCAGTATGCTTGTAATTCAAAAGCAGAGCCATTTGTTGGATTTACTAAATTCTGGGTTTCATATTTATTAGCATTTTGAGTTAGAGACTCATCAGAGTGACCAGATCTCATTTTGTGCCTTTAAAGAAGTGACTGTAGTATGACATCTAGTTAAAAAAAAAAATAAATTAAACAAAGCAAAAAAAAAAAAAAAACAAAAAAACAAAAAAAAAAAAAACCCCAAACCCAACCAAACACTTAAACAAAATGGAAAACCGAAAGCCCCACAATGAATCCTCTAAATCAAACAAATCAAAGAGTCAACCCAGACTACAAATGTACCATCATCTTCTAAATTCTAATTTATCGAGGGAAGCTATTTCAAGAATTAGAAGAATAGTATAGAACAAATTGCATATACTGAGTCAAACTACTCCATGTTTATCTTACTTCACAGTAATAGTTTACCTATGGTGCTCATATGGGGTTATTTTTCTTGATGTGTCTGGCTGGAAGAAAGGTTTTACAAATTCTTCTGTATCACTGCTCATTCTAGATAAGTGTGAAGGAGATCTTCTTTTTCTTTTTGATTTTTCATTTCTAGTGGCCTTCATGCAATCTCTTTAAAATGCTTTCTCTAACACATCTGGGATAACTAATCTGGTTCTTGAAAGGAAAATCCCTTCAGCAGCAAAATCTCTGCTCTGAATTGGTAACAGTCGCTGCACTGGCCACACTCTGCTAACAGCTTTAATCATTTTCCTTGGGGTCTTATCTTGTATCATAACTTTAGCAGTCATTGCCAAGCTTTGATTTACTGGATAGAACTCAAACTGCCCCATTATGCGGCTTATATTCTCTGCCCTGTCTGTCATCTCTGCTATTCATGGAAAAGCATTATTATGTGAGTTTTTGTGTTTTATCTGGTCTTGTACATTATCTTAAGCATTATTAAACTCCTTTGGAATATACAGCATTTAGCTCTATCTTTTTCTATGCTTCATCGTGTTATCAAAAGTGTCTGCTTTTACAAGTTGCCTTAGGTTTTAATTCAGATGTAAGATAAAATATGTGTATAAAAAAGTACAAGTTTACAAGTGGAAAGAACACCATATACGTTTTTGGAAATGGCAATGAGTTTGGAACAAATCTGTACTGAGAGGCCCTCAGTAAAAATATGGGCCAGTATTTATAACTTTAAATTAAACAAATACATCCCTGTTCAGTGTCCATTATTTCCGCATTTACTTTACTTATTTAAAGTTTAGAAGGAATATTCTCTGTAACTGCATTATTTTGAGGTAATTCTAGTTAGTGCTTTGAAAGGCATATTTGAAGCACTTTTTAAGCCTACTTTATTGAGGACATGAAGATGCTCCCATGTTGCATGTCAGCAAATATATGTTTGTTTTTTACCCACCAAAAATATTTTCATTGAAACACAAGAAAAAGGTAGAGGCTTTACAAATATTGTGCTTCATGAAAACAGACAATTTGCTGAAAGACAGAAGTTCTGCTATGCAATTTAACAGCAAGGGAAAGACTGGATATTCCTTTATCCCCGCTAATATGTTAGAGAATCCATAGAGATGAAAGACAACATATTTTCCCCCCAAAATATTAATTAAGACCTCTTGTCGTCAATGAAAAAAATCTATAAATAATTAAAAAAAACCCAACCCACCAGAAATTAGGTTTCATTTATTCCTCCCTTGATAGATCTGTTACATATGCACTTGCTATCACAGTAATTTAGGATTAGTGTTTTTAAAATGTTTTTCCCATTCCTCAAATACGTTAAGAAGTGTGTTCTAAACATAAAACATATATCTGAATACACACTCAGACAGCTTCTCTGACACCTCTATTCAGTGTGATCTTTCCCTAACAGTCTGCTGATCAAGAAATCCCCTTTTTCAGAAATCAGGGGAATGATACCTGAAGTCTCCATGATAAATTGAGAGATGTCTGCTGCTCACAGGGATGGGCAGAGAGATATTCCTTATTGCCGAAGTCTAGTCACCAGTTCTGTGTCTCTCAGAATTGTGTTTTTTTGGACTTATTTTTATCCCAGACTCTGGTCCTGATGTGCTCTTTTTTGAAGAGTGAATCACAGCTATTTTAGTAAACCTACTTCAGTGAGTGAGAGTTCAGTGGTGCACCATGGACATATACTGACTTCGTAAGTGCACACAATCTTAGTAGACATTAACTTTCAAGTGCTGTCTCCTGTGAAGAACTGACTTACAGGCCAGCTACACTTTGTGATATGCTGTACATTAGTGTTATTGTAGAACAGGAACCAAGAAGGACTTTGCTGCACACCACCAAATTCAGATATCACCTCAAAGGTGATTTCTGGTCTCCCCAGTTTCCATCAGGCACAGACTATCCCATAAATAAAAATTATTTTTCCATCTCTGTTCCAAAAATACATTGATATATTTCAGTTTTATGCATGTTTTGGAAGGATATCCACTGTATGTCCTATTATCATCCTTTGTTCACAGTGAGACATAAAAACTTGTTTTAGGAGTCTTGTAATTTCAAAAAGTTTAAACTCTGGTAATTTCACACTCTGATATCTCCCTTAGTAGACCGGCATGGCTATGAGATATTTTCTCTCATAGAGGCAGATGTTCAACATTCAGACATAAGGTATTCAATAGTAATTAGCTTAATGAAGAGTCTTCATAAAACTTATAGGTTCATAAAACTAGTATATGGACTTCAGTAGAGAGGGAATTTAAATGCAAACTATCATCAGTGTTGCTGTTAGCCACATTTTTTCTCTTTAAGTTACCTCCTTTGAGTCTCAAGTCAAGACTTTGAATGAGATTTTGTCTTTTCTTCTGCCTCACAGTAATCTTTAAATAGAGTGATCGGTGATAGCTTTGATTCATCTCCCCCAGACAGGTGAATAATCACACAACATTATTAGGAGTCTCTGATGGTACTGAAGATGGCCTTCTTCACTTCTGTTATCTTAGCAGAGGTTGCTGTGGGAAACATAATTTTTATCTTTGTTTTCAAGGGTTAAGTACATCCAAAAGTGTTTTCTTTTTAGAAGAGTCTCTAAGGTTTTCATAGAGACTCAACTGTGGTTGAAAGGAGCAGTTTCCCTCCCTTTCCAACTGCTGATAGTTCACTTACCAGCTCAGGCGCTCATGTGAGCCAGTTCAGCTGAGAACATAAGAGCAGAGGTTTGTTTGCCAATTTAGTTCTCTGAATGAGTGTTCTTTGGGGACAGAGGAGGATCAAGGCTGGGATAAGGGAGGCAATAGGTACTGAGAGTTGGGAGCAGGAGCAGGAGGGGTGAAGTGGCCCCATTGTCATCAGCTCACTACTGCAGTGGCTCAGCTTCCCTTGGTGCTGCTCTTTTATCTTTCTCTTGTCTCTGTGGTCTTTGGCTCACACACAACTTTCTACTGTGTGCCTGACCTCACTACACTGGGATGTTTTTTTATTCGCTCCTTCCTTTTTTATTTTGCAGTTTTGTATCCAGACTGGCCATCTGAAACTAATTGGAAAGTTCATCTATACAGAGTCAGTGCCATGGCTTATAACAACATCCTAAGTGTTTCCTAGACTGCACCACAGTTTGCTTTCTCTGCTTTTTTGCCTTCAGCAGTGTTGATTTAGCCTGGTAAAATTATGAATTAAAGATCCCAGTAACCATGATGATATCAAATATTTATCAGTTATTACAGAGCAGTCCCTATTCTACCCCAACATTCAATTCTTTTATTGTGTGTGTGTAACAGCAAACAATCAAATAAACACTATTCCAATTAAAGAGTAATTCTTTCAGAAATGCAATACTAAATTTATAATAACTGGTTCTATAATATTTGGATACATTCTTAAGAAGTCTAAAATTATTCAGAAAAATGAATAACTCAATTGCTCACAGTCAAGTGCCCATGATTCTTTTTTAGAGAAAACGAGCATCCTGTTGTGTGTAGTAATGCAAAGTGAAGAGATGAGGATATTTTCAAATGCAGAAAGCTGAAGAAGTTTTACGGTCCTGTCCCTTGTTCCAATCACTACTGCCAAATTCATGCTATAACAAATTGTTTTCCCTGGGTGTGGTCTTCTGTGCTCAGATTACACATGTATAGCAAACCAATGTGCTTCCTGTGAGTTATTTAAATGAGATACAATTTTTCCTCTTGGTTTACAAATGCCTCCACTCTGTTGATATCATATAATAATATAGCTTCACTGGATCAACATTAGCATTAGATGATTATGGGCTATTTTGTCAAAGAGCAAGTTCTTTAAAAAATATTTTGGTCCGTATGTCCTCTCTCAGATAACCTATGATAGCAAAATGTAGCTATGTATTTCTGCTTTTAGAACAGATTGTTTTCATAATTTTTTTTAATAACATACATTTTAAGCTCTTTCCCTCCTACCTTAATGTTTCCCAGGATTTATGAGGATCCTGGAAAGCCTACAAGAACAAATTTTAAGCATATGTTTTATGAGTAGTTAGTGATGTTTTAAGATTGTCTGGACTAATACAAAGTATAAAAAATCATTTTAATAGTTTATAAGACTTTAGGAACAGATGCCATGCTTATGGGAACCAGGACATCCTTCTGACTGTCCTGGGGAAATTTATAAGTCACAAGAATTTATATAGAATGATAATTAGCATGACACAGGGTTAAAAAGTAGAATTTTGGGATTTTAGAATGTGGGATCAGGGGACAAAGAAGGAGGAAATGTCCCTGGGCTGCTTCTTTGTGTCTTGTTCTCTGTTTTTTGTGGTGGTGTTGCATATTTTGGTTGGTCTAGAACAAAACTGTTCAATATAGTTAATAGATATTGAAGTATTGTTGTAAATAAAGCATATGTAATTTTTAGTATAAAAGATAGTGCCAACTCAAGAGGTGGGGAGTTCAGCACAACCTGTCCTGCAGAGAAGACCGTGGTGGCCCAGGGAATAAATATGAGATAAGTAAAGAATAAACAAATTCCTGAACATGAGAACAGATGACTCGACCTCTTCTTCAGATGCAGGGCTGGGGGAAAACAAAAAGCCTTCACAGAGACAGAGACAAGTTAAGTTAGATGAAAGCCAAGCTCATAGAAGCACAGAAACCTCAGAAACACAAGGAAAGGAAGTAACACAAGAAAAAAAGCATATTTTTATATATTTTTATATTTTAAAAACCTGACACATGGTGAAGTGTTTTGGAACAAAAAATTGATCTTAAATTAGTTCTCCAGTGGTGGATAGAAATTCCAAGTATTCATCAAGGCACTGTCTTTTCAACTTCCCTGATGGCTGAGAATGTACCTTTTAAATGTGTTTTACACTGTTTTCCTTTGCATGTCTAACTTAGTGAAATCGTACCTGTAAGTGCACAAGATGTATTTGAAAATAGCATGTGAATAATTTATATTGGTTGAGAAACTAGGAAGTGGGATTTCCTGAGCTTCACAGGACCTGGATGTCTTTGCATTACTCACAACTAAACATTACAGCATATGTCTGCACTCCAGGGTTCAGCATAGGATAAAGGTGTGCGAGTTTGTCTTAAAATAGCTCGAGCATGTGCTTCTGGCAATATAACCCCCACAGCATGGAGCTCAGTGAGGGCAAATTTGTGCAACTCTTCAGCTAAATCTGTTCCACTGTACACAGTAAAAAATTGAGATTGTTAGGAGTTAACAAAACTATTTCATTTGTTATTCATCAGAAAAAGTAAAGTAACTCAACTAAAGCTGTTGGGAAAGAATTGAAGCAAATCAATAACTGGCAACGCTGGTAGTTAGAACAGAGCTTGCACAGCTTAGAAACAGACATCCTCACAAACAAATCCAGGTTTATATTTCTTTACAAGGCAACAGTTGAATATATTTGAGAAGAAGAGACCAGGGGGGTTATTTGTCACTGAATATGTAAGATTCTGTTGCTTGTGCTGATTACAGGAATGGTAAAACTAGTACAGATCAGGTTCGTTACCATCTTACAGCCTGTCACAAATGTCAGGAAAAAACTTGTTCATGAGGAAGTTCCTTAGTTCTTTTCATCTTCCAGGCTTTACACATTTAAACATGAAGGCATTGTAAATACATAAAAAAGACTACATCAGATCATAAAGAAAAACTTCGTTATTTTCAACACTGACCTTTTTTAAGACACATGTGCATATTTGTTATGACACAACATTGTAAAATGAAAATTTCTGTTATGTATTTTCAGTTGCTTTTAAGCAGTTTGCGCTGCGATTAGTCTTTGTGGAAAATCTCAGTAAAATGTGATGAATTGGTTTTAGTGATAAAAAATTCTCCAAGGTAGAAAATAAACACTTTATAATTTCTGTAATTTCTGATTAAATAAGGATACTTTGCTTATTTCTATAAATCTAAATGCACACAAATATTAAAGGGTATTAAAATGTGGGGGTTGTTTGGATTTTCAGTGTGTACCAAAGCAGTTTCCTCCTTTCAGTACCTTTGTTCCTTAACTGCACAAATACGGAGAAAAATGTCAGTTTTTCTGGAACATATAGAATTTATGTTGAAGCTTGAAAATTTCAGAGACTTGATCAGGTAAGAACCTGACTTTGGGAAATGAAACCAATTTGTGCTGTGTGTGAGTGCAAAACAGAAAATTGAGAGAGGAATAAATAAAAATAAAAGATATGAAGGAAGGGGAGGAAGGAAGATAAGGTTAATACCAAGATACAGGCAGAAGCACAAGGGAATACCAAAATCAGCATCCATAAATCTCATACATCCCCCTTTGTGGAGTTCACTGTCAAAAATGAGATCTCTTTTTCCATCAAAAAGTGGCCTACTCAACGGGCAGCGCATTATGGCTTACATATGTTCCACTGAGAATGAGCTCAGTGTTAGTTTTAGAGGAGACTGCTTTCAAGGAATTTTGAGGAAACTTTTCATAATCATTTTCCTCTTTTCTTTTGGATAATCCACGAAATTAAAACCAGAATGCTATATTAAACAAAGTACCTTAAGCCAACTAATATGATTACAAATGCCAGCCTCTAAATGAGGAAGAGACAGAATTACAGTCACATGAAAAAAAATTCACACTTTAGGCTAGTTAAAATTGGCATCACATATTTTTAAGAATGATACATTATTGGACAAATTTCAATCTGAGATGTGGTAGGCCCAGATGCTCCTGAGAAACACTTTTATACCTTTCTGCCTTACATGAAAATCCATTTTTTTCTAAGAATGTTACTTACAAAACAGGCATGCTTTTAAACCCATAGAGGACCAGTGTAACCCCCTTTCTATAAGTTTCTTATTCTAAACAGTTATGAACTCAGAACAAGTTCTTGCAACACAAAGCTACGGATGCTCAGTAGGAACTTTGCTTTCTAAATTCTCAGGTGCTAAAATGTTGAGTGTTTATACTTAAACCATACAAATTTTATCCCAAGCTCGTTTAAACACAGTTATTTTTAATGTTGATTTCTAATGACAAATATACAAATAAATCCTTTTTTTGGTGTGAGCTAATCTTGAATTAGTGAAAAAAAAAAACCAAAAAAACTCAGTATTTTATTGCCAGTAGATGCCCTCACTGTGTTTAATGCATTTTCCTCTTATTCAGGTTGATAAAGAAAACTGTTACAAGGATTAAATAACAATATTTCTATGTAGAAGTATGTACATTGAAAACAATGTTCTCGGAAAACAATTGTTGCTCTCCTCTGATGTGACAATGGACATAAATTTGTAGACAATAGTAGAGAAATCAAAATATATCTGACTTTAATTTTTTCTTTGTGTATTTCAAGGATCTTTTAAGCATTAATTGGAGACAACACAGGAAGAATAATGTTTTAGTATTGGAATTAGTACTTGAGAAAACAATAAACCCCAAAACAACAGTTTACTTTTTGAAGTTCAGCAAAAACTTAAATTAAGGAGTGATACCAGACAAAGAAAGAAGTTCCTAACAAGCAGGCAGTCACTGGCCAGAGGAGATGTGGCTTTGCCTTAGGCCTTTCATGCAGTCAGTGATTAGGTGCCAGGAAATGGCTGACCTGGGAGTCACTATTATTCTTAATATAAACAGTTATAAATAAATCTGAGAGTATGAAGACAAAAAAGACTGAGATGTACATGGTAAGAAGAGAAGGCAATTCAAGTTTGGTCTCTCTTGCTCTAGTCCTAGGACATTGTTACTCCGTAGATACTGAAGAAGTCAAATTTAATTCACACTGGTTGAAATAGAAGTTAAACCCTCTGCAGTCTGGGTTCGTTGATAGTTTTGGGGTCTTTTGTTATTTGGCAAAATGTGATATTTTATTGTGATATTGTAACAATTACTCGTTTGGGGTTTGTTTGTTCATTTGTTTTTTTGTTTATTTTTTCAGTTTTATGGCCAAAGGTGGTGCTTATACTGAAAAACTCAGTTCCACTGTGTTTAACTTGATTTGAACTTTATTTGGCTTCTTTTTAAAATAATCAATGGAGAAATCTTAATTTCATAGAATCTTAAATTCATAGAATGACTTGGGTTGGAAGGGATCTTAAAGATTATCTAGTTCCAATCTCCTGCTTTGGTCAGGGAACCTTTCAATAGACCAGGTTGCTCAGGGCCCCATCAACCTGGGTATTTCATAACACATAGCAATAGATTCAAGTACAACTAAAACTACAGCTCATTTTTAAGTTTAAAATTGTTCAATATCAAAGTGCGAGTTTTATCCCACTGACTTTTCACTGCTGAAGCTCAATATGATGAACAACATGGATGAAACAAGACACTGAACAAGTGTAAAAGAAATTCCACCTTAATGTGCAACTCTTGTTAATGAAATTCTTGAGGCTTTGTACAAAGTAAGAACATAGAATGAGTATTCCCTGCCATGTAATGAAGGAGAAAATTTACTAGTTTTGTCCTTTTTACTTATTGGAGGAATTTTTTTTATTCTCTAATTTTCTCATAAAATTGTTAAATTGATTCCCTAGAGTTAATAAAAAAAAAATTGCTTATTGCCATGGTGATAAAGAAGAGTTTGGCAACTAATGCTTTTGTTGCCAGCTGAAATTTAGGAAATTTTTCTACTGCTGATAAGGAAATCCTTAATAAATAAATTTTTTATATTCTTTAAGCCAATATTGCTAGCCAGACCAAAATTGTCTTTAACAGGCAAAAATTAGGTAAAACCAAGACCGCTGCTGAATGAGTTCTGTTCTTTCATCTAATTCTAATTAGAAGTCTTTGAGAAGAAAGGGTAGAACTGTTTCTTCCTTCATCCTACTCAAGTTATCCGTCAAGGAACAGAACCTGAATAGAGTAAAATGAAACATAACATTCTATTCTTCTTCCAGGACAAGTGATATTGTTGACGTTATAATCAATTATACAGGCTTTACTTAAATGATTCCTTATTATTGGATTATAAAACAAAATTCAAAAACTATTTTGATATTTGAGTGCACTCAGAGAAAGATGTAGCCTAATGTTTTTGTATAACTCAGAGCAGTGCATTGCTTGTGTTTCAAGAGATACTATTCCTTTTTTAGTGATTAGTATCTCTTTATTTCTGTATATATTTTCATTTATGCATCCATTACAATAAAGTAGGTAAGGGAAAAGAAATTTATTTTAAACACTAGTGTCTTCTAGTTTACATTATCTGTGTGTTTAATCTTATTCCTAAAATACATAATTGTGAAAGAAAAGATTAAATGTGAGGTTTGAAAGTGGTGGTCTGTGCCTTAAAGGACTTAAACTGTTATGAACATTTACTTTCTTGTGCAATTCTAGCTATGTCTTGTGGAATGTACTTTTCTGAACTTCTAAGAAGTCTGAGAGAAGACTATTCCCTAATAGATAACAGATATCAAAATATTGCAGTTAGAAACATTTGAATACCTTGCTGTTTATAAATTGAACATTTCCATTAAAGAGAAAAGGTAAAGGCAGAATGTGATTTTATTTAGTTTTTTTTAAACAGATAAGAGAAATTAACTGAAAATTGAGGTTGTTTCTTTTCTGAAATGATAGCAAGCCTTAGTAAAAGTTGTGTCTATTTAAAACAAACAAACAAACAAAATAAACCAACAGACAGACAGACAGACAAATCCACCTTTATTCTCCACTCCTGTCAGAGCCCACATTAGATCTGGTGACTGCTACCATGTGGCTTGCAGTGTGTATCAACACAGACAACATCAAAACAATTGATGCAAATTCCATCTGTACCTGTTCTCTGTGTATTGAGCTAGTTTTATTGCATGATATGAAAAAACACGCCCGTGAATGTTACCACAACCTCTCATTTTTTTTGGATGTAAAACATAGGTAACTGTTCTCAGCCAAAATAAAATATTTATGTTTAAAAGAAAAGAAGGGTCTGAAAACTATTTTCAGGACTTTGATCAGGAGGACTCTGATTTTGCTGGTTCCTCCCTGCCCATTTGAGTTTTCCAAGTGGTTCCATTAATTGTTTCAGGAAGCCTTCCTAACATTTCTCTACCCATAAGGTAAATTGCTTTGCCAGTCTTGAGCACACTATCTGGGATTTGTCTGGCCTTTAAATCATGGCAAAACCTGAGCATGTATTAGCTTCTTTTTTCTATCTACTACCTTCCTCACCACACATCCACATAGCTGTATCTGAAAAAGTGTCATTTTGGTTATCCCAGTCACTGGAAAGGATATCTCAGTGTATCACCAATGGGATCCACTGCCACTATAACAAAAAATATTATTTAAAAAAATTTTTTTTCTCTTCTTTTTTCTCTTCTTTTTGGGGGAGGATGTTGGGGGAGGGCCTGGCATAAACTCATAACAATATCTACCTAAGGGCATGAAACATTTTTAATTTCAGAATGTTATGAATGAAAAATATTTAATATCGACAAGGAGCTCATGCAGGAATCTAAAAATGTGCAAAACCAAAGATTTTAAATCTCATTGCCTATTCAAAATAAGCTAGTATAGATTAGTTATGGTTAATTATATGATTAGTTATTATTAAGTCATAACATTAATATACTTCTTATTCTAGACCTTAACTTTTTTCTCATTACTCTTCAGTTTTCACCAGGAAAAAAGGAAACACAAAAATAAGCAGAAAACAATAAAAAAAAAAAAAACCTTGGACCATAGGAAAATATTTTATTTCTTAAATATTTAATATATAGGATATATTACAATGATTTACCACTAAAAATAGGATTTACCATTAAAAGTAGGATAAAAACTACTGAAATTTTACTGATATTTAAGAGTTTTGTTGAGGATCAAAAGGTTCAGAACAGGAGTGTGAGCTTGAGACAAATCTTGTCAAAAGACTCATCAGCTTGTCAATACCTTAGAGATCATTTGTATAACAGTACTTTCTTCTAAATTAACTCTCATATCCAAGTGGCAGAGTTACTTACATATTAGTATTGGAAAGTAAACTGAGAGACAGTCTTTCTGCGTGTTCAAGGTAATTGTATTTTTTATCATGCAATTAGAATAATTTTAAAAGTAGATTTTGCAAATTACTTAGGAAATAATAGCCAAATCTAATACTTTTTTAAAATGTATTGAATAACACACACAGTCCACAGAAAAATCATACAAAAAATTAAAAGCACAAAAAGGATCTGGAAAAAAGTCTTTCAAATCTACTTCTCTCTTCTTGTACTAATAACCAAAAAAAATATTGTTTTCCTAGGTATTAAACAGTAACTTGACTAATATAAGAACCATGAGACATTCTGAATTGAATATTTTAATTTTTTTTTTCCATTTTTATATTTAATACAACGTTTAACTTATAAAAGTTTAAAAATACTTCAATTTTTTATGTAGTCATATGCCAACTGCATATAAAAATGCTATTGCTGTGGAAAAAATCCCCATTAAATAAATAATAAAGAAAAATATATTAAAAATAATGGAAAACAGAAGACCATAGCAGAGATTACTGTACAGGAAACTAGCAAAAAGGACTGATGTTGGCATTATATAGATTAAATAACCGTAGTATATATTGTCCTCAATAAAGAGCTGGATCCATTATGCTGTTGCATGTTTGATTGACTATGGTGTCTTAAGGATCTGATTTTTTCTTTTATAGGACAGATAATCACATAATGATGAAGAATTTTGGACATTTAGGATCTTTCTAATTATGCAGGAGCAAAAAATGTGAGGAGGGGGCTGGGAGGACAGAAATACAGCAAAGCAACTAATTCTTGCAAGGACCCAGACAGGAGCAGGACCCTCTGCTGACTTCTTAGTATCCCCCACCCAAGATCATACAGATGGACTGAAAGAATGTGGGAAAAAATCAGCATCTGTTCTAGTTAATAAGTGCTGAGTTTACTAAATGAAATGCAAGATAATAAGAGGAAAAGAACCAAGTATTATGACTATAGAGAAACCAAACCTAAAATTAAACTAAAGATAATTATTTCTATTATTTTGGAAGTAAATGCAGTTTAATTTCCTGTTTGGCTGCACTCCCTTTTTATTCATCTATTTCTGAAAACACGTTATATTTTCCTTTTCTCTGGCACCATTAATGATGACTGAAGTCAGGGGGATCAGATTTATAACAAGCTTTCGCATTAATCTGTCTTGTGCAATAGGCTAAGACATAAGTCCCAAAAGATGAGGTACAATTGAATTTTCGTTTAGTAGCCCCTGTTATTTTCTTTTGTAAATATTTTAGACTAATTTCTTTCTCTACAGAATTAATGGTCTGGTATTTTATTTGAATGCCATTGAAGTCATGTGAGTGAAGCAGATGTCAGACTTTGAAAGATGAATATATATGAGTACCTTCAGTTTCTCTGAAAACATTTGTTTGGAACATATTCTTTCACTCAGAAAAAAACCCAAAATTATCATATCCAGCTGATTCTGCTCCAGAACAGTATTTCATATTCAAGTACTAAATGGGCAAGAACTGATGATGGTAACACATTGAAAGCAGATAATGTTCCAATAAAAACAGAAAGAAAAATAGAAATTATGGTCAGTTCAGTAATAAAATATAATCAATCCATTTGTTCTCTTCTTCCTCAACTTACTAAACAAAAAAGATTCAGAATCTGTCAGGTAAAAATGTATGTTTAAAGTAAGGAATTAGTCTAATTGCTAGATAAAAATTGAGTCTGCATTTTGCTTATGACTCCCAGGATGCAATGACTGACGTATCTATTATGTGAACTACTACTGATAAACTATCTTTTTAATTCAGTTTTTTTTGCACAAATCTACTTTGATAGAACTGAACATGCTTACAAGGCATATAATTCCTTCTTTACACAGAGTATAATTACTAAAGGAATTACTGATCTAAATCTACATAGTCATTAATTGAAAAAGCTCATCTTTCAACAAAGAACATTCTAATAACCTTCAAACCCAGATGGCAAACTTCACTTTAACATGTTTTAATTTCTTTTT
>VXBS01010054.1:386196-400719 GCA_013400255.1 Sitta europaea
CCTTCAAAACCATATAGCAAAATTTCCTTTTACATGTTTTTATTTTTTTTTTTTTTTTTTTTTTATTTACACCACTTGGTAAGTTCCTTTTCCATGGATATATTTGCTGAAGTTGTCAGACCTTTATTTCATGATAAACTTTTATGTCTTTGTTCTAAATCACAAAGGGGTTTCAAATGCAATGCTTTATTTATTTTTCAAAGCTCAAAGCTTCTTAAAAGCCTCTGATGGTTTTTTGTGGGATTTTTTTAGTTTGTTTTGTTGTTTCTTTTCCTTCCCTCCCTCCTCCCCCTCTCTCCCTTTCTAGCAATCAGCAACAATAGGCCTCTTGTGATGCTCAAATACAACTTCTTTTCTTCATTGGTGTCAAAGAGTCTGCCTTCCGAGTGACACTCCTGATGACTCAAAAATGAGATGTGTAGTTGAGGTTATTTGGCACTGAAAAGCTTAACTCAGCTTCTGCACTCTAGTCTTTCATGAGGGCAAGGAGTGAAGGTGAAAGGTTGCTACTAGGAATTTGAAAGACTTATTTCTCTTCAATAGTCTGAGCTCATGTTGCCAGGGAATACAGAGTCCTGCTCACATAACATCATTCATTACACTATGAAACACAAGCTATTTATTAAGGGGAACAAAGAGAATGAGTTAAAAATAAGAAATAAGTTTACTAGAAGATATATAGTATTATAACAGTATGTCTTTTCCCTCTGCTCCCCCTTCCTCCTAAAAAAAAACCCAAACATAAAATTATATTAAGTTCCTTTATATTTTTCAGTTAATATTGTGAAGAGTTAAGAAAATCAGTTATGAAGACTGGTTTTATATTTTAAAATATTTTCTAACTAAAAGAAATAATCATTTTAGACAGATTTCCTTCAAGACTTTTCTTCTTGAACTTTTTAATAATAATACATTTTCTAAAGTTAGCTTTCATATTATATACATATATTTCTTTTACAAATTGGAAGTTAGCAGAACAAAATGGAACAGCAGAGTATCCAGTTTGACCTCCTGTAAAATTTAGGTTCGTAAGTTTTACTAAGCTACTACTTCTTTTAATTCAGCTAGATATGCTTGATTAAAAATGCTTTTCAAACTAATTTAATGATTAAGTTCAGAATGTTGCATGTTCTGCAGAAGAGATACTGTTCACATCACATTAGAATATTTCCCCAGAAATTAGAAATATCAGAACATTGAAAAATTGTGATATGTACTTAGAGGGACAGACCATGGGCCAGGAATCATTGGGAAGGCAGGCTCATTGGAGGGATGTTGGAGAACAGTAGGAGGTTTGGAATGATGACAGGGAGATTCATCATAAATTATCTGGGAAGAAACTTATTTTGAGCCAAACCCAAGATAATTCCAACAGGAAAGGCTCTTGCTTTTGCTTAAAGACAATTTCAGGCATGGGGAAGCAGCAAGGCTAAGGAAGTGTCTTTTTTGTTTCCTGTAGAAACTCAAATCGAAGGAAAGTTAATTCCCTTTTGCATTAAGAAAATCTAACCAGGTTTACAGAAGAATGTTTGTACAGACAATTTGTTTCAGCTCTAGTCATGATGCAGCTGTGCATTCAGATGGGGAAAAGGATGACTGGAAAGTGATGGTGGCAGAGGATCACACAGATCTGTGGGAACCAGGACATCCTTCTAACTGTCCTGGAAAAATTCATAAGTTACAAGAATTTAGGTAGAATGATAATTAGCCTATCACAGGATGAAAAAGTAGAGTTTTAGGGTTTTGTAGTGGGAGATCAAGGGACTAAAATGGAGGAAATTGGGTGTGTCCCTGTCCTCCTTCTTTGTCTCTTGTTCTCCATCTTCTGCTGTGATGGTGGCACTTTCTAATTGGTTTAGAGTAAAGGTACACTGTTCAATATAGTCGATAGGTATTGGAGAGTTGTTGTAAATAAAGCATACATAAATTTTAGTATAAGAGATAGCACCGTCCCAAAGGGCAGAGAGTCTGCCTGATCCTGACCTGCAATGAAGATCTCAGCAGGACAGAGGCACAATATGTAACATAACAAAGAATAAACAGTCCTTGAACAATGCAAGAACAGACAGTCTCAATCTCTTCTTCAGACGCTGGGCTGGGAGAAACGGAAGCTTGCACAGAGACAGAGACAGAGACAAAGTAAAGTCAGGTGAAAGCCAAGCTCTGAAGCCCCAAAACAAAACAAAAACCTTTTGGTTTTTTTTTTTTTTATTTTAAAAACCTGACACAGATCAACAGGAAGAACTTCGCATAAGTTAGAAAAGAACATTAATTGTATGTTCTATCTGGGAACATCTGTACCATAAATCCTTCATTTTGATCCAGTTAACTTCTGCATAAGTTCAGCAAAAAAACTGTGTTTTTCTATCCATATACTGCCTAGTAAATTTATCACAAACAATCATATTTTGAGCACCATTCAAAGTTATTTCAGCTTCCTTTGCTAAGCTGGAAAGAAAGACAGCAGGAAAGAGGAGAGGCATGGAATAAGAGATAGTAAAAAGGAGAGACAACACACATATAAGACTTATGTTTCAATTTATTAGAAAATAAATGTTTGCTGTGTATTTTCTCAGTCTAAACAGCATTGAAATGTTCTTTGAGACTTCCTTGCTCCTTCATTTTTTATTGAGACTTCCAGTAGACACAAAAGACTTCCAAAGGATGAATTCTGACCAGCTAGGAAGGATTAATTCTCTTCTGAATTATTAAAAAGCAGTTTTAATTTTATTTTTAATCGGGGAAAGTGTATAAAATTTTATTATTCTTTAATTAACACCTGTAAATGTTTTATTCTGCTTTGTTTTTCTTTGGTTTTTTTTATTTATATAAATCAAAACAAGATAAAAAGAAGATCAAATAAAGAGTTACAATGAGAAAAAGGAAAAAAAAAACCACAAACAAACAGAAAGGAAATTTTCTAGTGAATCAAGTTGGTGGCCTAGCAAAATCATTACTATGTTTCTGACTAGGCCAGCAGAAGAAAGGGAATTATGCAACTTTGTTTTCCTAAACAGTATGACTCACACAAATTGCTCTTTAAAATTTTGTATATGTCTATATTTAAATATCAGGATAAATGTTTTAGAATATAGATGATGAAATAATAAGAATGCAACCAAGGACATGTACATATTTGTATTAATATACATAACAGTTAAAATATAATAAAAATAAACACTAAATGTACTACTTTGATCCATTAGTAATAATTAATTTAATGAAGTGACTTTTAATTGAACTTTCATCATTAACTTCTGGAAGATATTTCCTTTTTTTTTCTTTTTTTTTTTTTTTGTTAAAGCCAAAAAGGCAGTTTTCCTATTCTCTAAATACTTTTTGCTAAGAACTGCAGTGAACATGACAAATTACTATCCTAATTCACTGCTCTGCCGTGGAAATATAGCTCTTCTCTCTTTTTCCTTCCTTTCTGTTCATTATCTTTCTTTAGTAAATGGGTGATAGACAACTTTTTTGTTTATAATAGCAAATGTCAAACTTCTTAAAGGTCAAATATATTAAAAAAAAATGCATTTTGTCAGAACATAATGTCCATTTTCTCCTCTACCAGTGGACACTGTAGGTTTGGATTAGATGACTGTTCAAGTGACACCTGACAGACAAGTAAAACTTCAGAATGAGCTTCCACAGGATTGTGTTGGAGTAGAGTGAAAAGAGAAGCACAATTAGCATACAACCTAGGTCTACCCTGAGGCAGGTTTTAGGAAGGTGAACACTGATCAGGTCAGTATTATAGATTTACCCATCATTATCTATAGTTTTGCATACATTTAAAAGGTTAATATATATGTTAGCAGGCAAATATGGTAGCACTTCCCTAGAATAATAATAACTTTTTAAAATAGCTAATTATGCAGCTGTTTTTCCAGGAATAAGGGGTCAAACAAATTTAAAAAGTGACAGTATTTTCTGTGAAAAAAGGCTCTACATATTTAGTTGAGAAATACTAATATAATAAAAAGGTACTAACACTCTGCAAAGAAGAATTGAGAGCCTTGTATCTGCCTCTGCTTTCATCTTGGTATGAGTTTTTCTGGTATTTAACAAGACACTTAATGTCTTATTTTGTTCCTTCACCCAAAAATTTGGATGATAATCTTATATGAACTAAGCCTAATAAAGAGAAAGTTGCTGATGCCTTATACTGCAAAAATTAAAAGTAATAAGAAATAATTGTATTTTTTGTTTGGTTTTGGGGTTTTATTATGTCTGTGGAGAGAGAGAGGGAAAAATGAAAGAAAATGGCCTGATGGACCTGATGGACAATTTTTGTACTGGAAAAAGATCACCAACATGAGCAAATTTGCAGAACTATGCATTCACATATTATATATGTATATATAAGATTGCATCACAGGCAATATTAAAGAGCTTCCATAGCCATAAGCCCTTATGTTGGTTTTTTGTGTTTTTTTTTTTCTATGCAGGTAAATACACTGCAACATTCAGTTCCTGCTGAAACAGAATAATTTAGTTGTTCCGAACTGATTTTTTTTTCTTAATTTAGCAATATATGTATGTTGGAGACTTAGATATCATAATTTCTGAGGGGAGAACATTATTAGTTTGTTGGGGTTTTCTTAATTACTTTAATTTGCTTTTATTCCCTCTGTCATTTATAAATTATTTTCTGACCACTTTCTTTTTAGGGCTCCCTCCTTGGATAATAGTTTTAACTATACTAAACTGACCAACATGTTTTTTTTCTTATTTAACTTAAAAGACCTGGCTTTATGCAGTCTGCAACAGCACGTATGCAGAATTTGAAGTAAAATATGTTCTTATTCTTTGTCACACCTTAAGAAATACATCTCTTAGGACTTCAAACAAGGGATTTTAAACTGTTCAATATAGTGTTCACAAGTTCTTGTACATCCTAAACAATTGCAGCTATGAAGAGTGTTTTGGAATAGCTGAGATACAACATTTCAATTATCTTTGAAAGTGCTCTTTAAGTTCTAAGATCCTTTAGGTTCTTTCAGAGCTGCCATATAAGAAATACAACCTTAAGTCACTATTATCCCCAACATATTGTAATTCACTTTCTTTAGAAACTATATATATTTTTTAGAATAAAATCGTTATTATTTTCCTTTTACTGTCTTTCAGGTCCTCTGCAATTTTGTTAAGAACTAGTGGCCTCAAATGACCTCAGATTTTCATTCCACTTCTGACTTTACTGGACAAACTAACTGACTTGAGGGTCTGTTCATTTTGATAGTGCATCCTCTTCACCTGTCCACCAACAAAAACAGGTAATGTGAATTTTCCTTCCATAATCTGTCTCTTTACATGTTTTGTGTCTGTGAAAAGATTGCAAGTCACACAGTTTTAATGACCTACTGGGGTAATGAAATCCAGTGAGGAATTTTACCTTAAGTAAAAATGTATTTCCTCCTAAGCTAGAAATACAACTTTTGAGTTTTATGGAGTTTTCCTGTTATATGGTGAACAAGAAAATTGAGAGCTTGAACAGTCTTCATATGCTCTTATAATATTTACCAACCCCTCTCAAATTCCCTCCAGCCGTTGTCCTTTCAAATATTTCATGTATTCACAAATTTATGACAGGATGAACTGGTGAAGAAAATATACTTTATTTAAATAGCTTCAATTATATAATGACCTATTTGCATTTTAATAGAGATTTTGAGTAGAACACCTGAGACTTCCAATAAAATAGGGATTTAAATTTGCAGGTAATTAAGGATCAAGCAGATTGTGAAATTTCTGTTTGATCTATTTAATAAACCTGTTTACTGTCATAGACAATAATGTTGCTGACCCCAAATTGTCCCAAGTCATCAAAACAAAAAAGTTTTACTTTGAGTGTACTAATTATTCAGAAAGTGAACATTATCCATGTCAGGAATATCCTCTTTAAATTGAGATGCTATTATAGTTATTGCATCTGTAGCTTGTAACGGATAAAGCAGAATAAAATAACTGAAGAGAGAAAATGCTGAATATATAATTATAATCTTCAAATTGCATATACTATCCTAGCTTTGGCCTGCTTTGTTGTCTCTGGTCAGTTAAGAGTGTCTAGGGACTAACCCTACATAAATTCCATTGGCATTAATAAGACTTAGTCCCATAAATCCCATGAGTGTTGATTGCAGAATGAAACTGCATAGTGATTACAAATGGATCACAAGTGCAGAAATTGTATGGGCAGATTGTCCCACTGGGAATGACTGCTTGGGGATTAAATACTGTTCTCAGTTCACATCTTTGACTCAAAAGGGCAAATGATGCCTTCTTTAGACACTTGATTGTGGCAAGGGCAAGTAGTAGTATATTACTGAACCCAGCCAAGTCAAATCGCTGTAACTTGTAGCTAGGTCTGTCTGGAATTTTCTATTTTGCACCTAATTGGCATATTCCTAATCATGACTTTTCTACTGACAAGCTGCAGCCTGGAAATTTCAGGGCCTGTAACCTTTCCAACATTTTTTTTTAATCTGTTTTATTCGGTTCTGCATTGTATAAGTACCACTGAACTGGAAGAATAATTCACAACTGCAATGAAAGCAGTGAGAAACCAAATTCATACTCAGATGAAACAGTGTTATGTGAAAATCACTTCCCCACTATGACCCTGAGTATTTAGGTGCCATCGTATTCTAAGTCCTTGATTGCATGATAATCTCTACTCTGTAGTGGTGTGGTTTTTAGGTTTTATATTTGTTTTCTATTGTAGTTATATTTTTATNCCGGCAGGCTAACCAAAGCCCACAGGGGAAGGCGAGGATCGCTTTGCTTCCGAGCCCCCCTTTGCTGTGGTGTGTGTGTGCCGAGCTAGCCGAGGCTAATATAGCCGACGCACCCCCCACACTACTCAAAACACAGCAGATCTGTTGCTGGATGACAGCATGTTACATGAACTCTAGTTCATGGAAATGGAAATTCACCTTAATGGGGCAAGGAATGAGATCTTTTCCAATTCAAATTTTTTTGGTCGGTCAGCTGGTTGTTTAGTCAGTTGCTTGTTTGCTTTGGGTTTTCATTGGTTGTTTTTGTTATTTTGGATGTATTTTTTTCTTTTCCTAGCTAATGATGTTTAGTTTGATTTTTAAAGAAGTTTTATGTTTAGAATCTGCAAAACCTTGAAAGAAAGGGTCATCATAGAATATTCCAGCTGCTGTAACCATTCCTAAATCTTTCTTGGTAAAAAATCCATTTGGTTCTGTAATTTAGTTACTCCAAAATGTTCAGTTTTCAATTATGTTCAAGACATAGAAGAAATTAGATTCTATGTGTGATGTTGGTTATGTCATACAAATAATCTCTGCTGGGAGTTCTTTGTATCTGTGACATCAAAGTTCTCTTAGCCAGTTCTCCTCCTTACCCTCTTCTCTAAGTGGGGACATCTGGCAATGTGATTCATGGCCTTATGTCCCCCCATTGCTGTGTGGAGGACACACCACCAGTGTTCACTTCTGTATTCCCAAGCCAGACCAAGGACATCACCTGCATGAACCACTGCAGCTATCCTCTGCAATCAATCGGTACAATCCTGGCCCTAGACTGCAGGTTGGCCTGCTCAGAACTTTGTTGATCATAAAAAAGTTCTCGGACTCCAGTCCAGCATATTAAAATAGTCTGTGAATAGTGACAAAGATGCTTCTGACCTTGGAGCTGGAGTGAGAGAGTCTGCTCTCTCAGTGTCATCTTGAATCAGTGACTTTGAGCACATAAGGGCAGGTGCACAAATGCTGCGCCCATGACAGTCTTCATTAGCAGTGAGGAGTAGTGTGTAGTGAGTGAGAGTCTGCTTTGGTTCCCTCAGCCTCTCTGGAAGCTTTAATTTATTAAGCAGGGTTCACAAATACCTCTTTCTGAGAAAGGCTGAGAGGTGCCTCTGGCTTGACGTGGTGAACCTCACTGCTGATATCAAATACTATTGTACCCTTGTCAGCATCCTGCTATAGTTGAAGAACGTCACTTACCAAGTCCTATGTGCTTATAGAAAGATGACCTTTGTGCTGTTGACACAAAGGCTTAGTTTGTTAACTAAAAAAAAATTAATTAATTTTGTTATTTTTGGAACAGGCGGTTAATAGGTTTATGAGGTTGAACATAGTTTTGAAGTTACAAATTTTGAGTATAACATATATGTTATTAAAATCAACTCTTCTTCCAGGAAAAGTTATAGAATGTGGAAGCTAGATTCCAAAACATCTGTCTGCCCTGAATAATCTTTTATCTGTAGTAATGGTATTAATTTCAACAGAAAAAAATTTCTACACTTGGAGTCATAAATCCTTCTTTAGCTTTCTGTACACACTAGAATTATTCTAAACTAGCCTCATTTGTGTCTATTTGAAGAAAGAAAGAGATATTCTGGTGACTCAGATAATTGTGGATTTTGGTTTTCCAGAATGACTCAGTAGCTAAATTTGTTGCCTGATTTATGTGAAAATACTGCCCAGAGTCAGATTGCCAGACTTCAAACTCTTTTATAAAATCAAAGTCAAATCTTGATTATCTAGTATACTGAATTAATCAGGCCATACCTCCTATTAAAAGCTAAAATTTTGTAAAAGCTCCTACTAATACTTTTCTTATTTTTTTAAGGTGGATGTTCGGGTAGCATTTGTTTAGTTTTAGGTACATAAATTTAATTGCTACTTTCATTTTTATTTTATTGATTTATCTGCTTCATCCAAAATAACTTGAGTCTACAGAAACAGAATCCTTTTCCTTATTAGCAATATATCAGATATTTGAACCTATTGATTATTTAATGTCATTTGGTACTGGCTGTTTGCCTGCTGAGCAGGTATTTATATACCATCTACAAATATTTAATCTATATCAAGAGTCTTTAGTGTCTGCAGATTATTTGACCTGTAATGGCTATCTCATGGATTATATCATGCCTAGAAAAAGTCTCACTACTACCCTCCATTCAAAATATGTTATGGAAGCATTTCTGATGAACAAATATACTTTTGGAAGACAAAAACTTCAGAAACACTATTTTACTTTGTTGCACTAAAAGAGTTTCTGATATTATTTTACCCATAACCAGTGTATTTGAATGATTTATGCAAACCTCTAGCTCTCTTCTCATGTGGCATTGTGGAATCAAAACTGAGTGCTGTGGTAAAGCCACAGATAGCCACACATAGCGATGAACAACAGGAGTAAGTACATATTTCAAGACTTTATAGAGTACCTTGAAAGACAATCAGGTGTTAGTTAAGTTGCTGTGTTCCATTAAAAAAGTACCCTTGGATGTATTTTCTTTCCCTGGAATTGTTTTCAGATTGGTGAAAATCTGTATTTATTTTTTTTTTTTTTAATAGAAGTAAACTCTTTGATCTTGTTTGCAAATCTAATTAAATAATCTCAGCACTATTTCAGTAAGGTACATTGATTGTTCCTTCAGTCTCTACCAATTCGGAGTTCAGTGTTTCAGATGGAACAGAAATGATGAAGTATTTTGACCACAACAATTCAAAAATATACACACATTTTAAAGCAAACACCCAACAAATAAATCCTAACATTTATTTCTCTGTATTTTCTATTATGTTTTGGCTTCAGAATAAACTTTGTGTTCAGAATTTCACAGTCTTATAGAAGAATATAGCTTCTGAAAACTGAGAAAAGAATGCTCACTGCTTCTGAGGTAATCTACTAACATAGATAATATCAGTGGTAGTTGAATTATTAATAAAAATTAATATTATGTTTTTAAGGTAGTCATAATGTACCTAAATTTGTAAATAACAGTCTGTTAAATTGATACAGATGATACCCATCCCTTGACTCAATAGAAAAGTTTATATATGTCAATATAGTAAATATGCATCTCACAACATTTATATTTAAACAAAGCTTGTCCTTTCCCACTGTATTATTCTAGGTCCAGCATCACTCACACATATTTGCTGCTTGTTCCATACTTTATAATTCCATAATTTATATGTACTTGAAAAATTATTTGATAGTCCAAGACAGAGATCAGTTTAGAATAAACATCTTCAATTGTGATTTTGCTGCCACCATTGATTAGACTAGCCAAACAGGTCAGTAGTTTTCCTGATGATTTGAGGTGATTCAATAGCTTATCCCATATCAGGTAGAATAAAATACATTGTACAGTATAAGGAAGAAACATTGATAAAATTTAAAAATAACCTGGAGAATATTAACTTGAATAAGAAATCTTTCTTGCTTAATGGATAAGAATTTTTGCTAAAAGCAATGATATGTATTTTCTGTATATCAGTTCTCACTAAGAGAATAAATTAAAAAAACTCAAAAATGTCCTTGGTGAGGCATGTTTTAAAATACAACCCATCTCTTTGCAGAGTTTTAATAAAAAGAGGATGATTCAGAAGACTGCATAACAATGTCATGGTTACAATAAAAAGTCTTTATCATGTACTTTGCAGAAATCCACTTATTTTTCAAATCACAGGGTTAAAAAATAAGTCATTTTTAAAAATCTTGATAGCTCCTACAGAATGCAACACAAGTTTATCAAAGAGTTCCATAACACTTCACCCAATTATCTAAATAATAATAGACAGCAATAAAGCTGATAGAATTAGAAGGTGTGAATAAATTACAGATTAGTTCTGTCAACAGGCAAAAAGGTAAACAAATAAATTCTCTAATTAGAACATGCATTAAAAAATATAATAACCTCATTTAATAGACCTTTCTTATTTATACCAACTATGCCTCTGAGGAAAATGTCACAAATATTCTTGAATTAATGCAGGTAAGATGGACAAAAATAAATTGAAGCTGTTTGGAAATCACACCTCCTTTCTGTAGAATAAAATGAAATCTAATCTCTCTCTGCCTATACATTCCAGTAATTTGTAAAATTTTAATTCTGACATTTTCAAATAAAATTTTGGTTTAATTTTTGCACATTTTGAAATATTTATAAGAAATTAACTTAAAAGTGAGAAACTGATTCAATTTTAATAAATAGGCCTATAATTTCTGCTTTTTTTAGTTATCAAAATATTTTGAAATACTTAGGAAAGTTTTGGCCATACTAGAACATGGAAATGCAGCTTACCTAAAAAGCAGTTTAGAGGGTTTCATAGACTTCTCTAAATTGTTCTCATATCTAAATAAAATACCTCATAAAAGATATACTCATAACTGACTTCAAAGGAATATGCCAGAATTTTTATAGAAGTAAAAGCTAGCCTGGGCTACACATGGCATAATGGAATTTGTGTCAAGGTATGCTCAGAAACATTCCAATCTTTAATACTGTATAGTGATTAAGTATGAAGAATGAAAAAAAAAGAATAAATCTTCCTAGGTCTTATCATTTTTTGTTTAAAACCATTTAAGTAATCTCATATTAACCTTTCTATGGTACCTTTATCTGTTTATTAACTGTGATGACATATGAATGACTTTCACATGCAAATGTGAAAATATTTACGTTTGTATCTGTCTGATATCTGTGCATAAAAGTTATATTTTTTGTTTAGTTGTTAAAAAAAGATTTACTTGTTTTGCTTGTTTTGCTATAAAACTGTACAGTAATTTTATATAAAAGATGAATTTTTGTCATCCTCTTTCCTACATTCTTAGTAAAGATTTGAATGCCCATTATGCAGAAGCTGTGAAAGCATATTGTCTATCATTGTGAAGTTCCAATTCAAAGATAATTCTTTACACAACACAGAAGAAATCTTTCATCAGGGAAAAAAAAAAGAAAAGAGAAGAGGATTGTGACAAAACACGTATTTTTAGTGTCCTTTTGTGCAACAAATATAGAACTAAAAGGAAAGGTAATTGGAAGGCTATTTAAAAAATGAAATAACTATTGGCTGTCTCTGCTTTAATATTTCAGAAGTTTGGAGATAAAAAGTGTTTTTTCTTTGACAGCAATCATTGTTCAGGCTGTCATCACTCAACTCAGCAATTTCATCACTCTCAGCAAAAGCATCATTAGGAAAAAGGGGAAAAAATACTCGTGAACCACTTAAAAAAAAATACATCCTAACCAAACCCCCTTCAAGTAGCAAAAAAATCATACTTTTTTCCCAATATGAAAGGTCTACATTTTATAATTTTTCAGAGCTGAGAGTGATTCCACTAGGATTATCACTGGACCAGATCTCTGTTCACAGTAATAAAAGACATCACAAACAGAGACAGTTTCTTGCTTAAAACAGCCTGGTAGCAATTTAAGACTGGAAGTGTGAACTAGTAAATACAGTGTGGTGGGGGCATTTTGTGTTTACTAGGGGGTTTTGTTTTGTTGGTTTGGTAAGGTTTAGGTTTTTGTTTTGGTTTGTTGGATTAGTTTTTTTCCATTGCACTAATAGCACATAACTACTAAAATGACTTTTCTACAGAAAAAGGAAGCAAAGTTATTTGAAGCTCGATTTATTTTTATTTATTCTTAGAAGTTAAGAAGATTAAAATTCTAGATGATGTCACTAATTGACAAGCAGGAAAACAAAGAGATTAAAGTCTGAAAACAATGAACTGGCTAATAATTTCTTAAATGCCTTTGTGCAGTATCATCATCTTTTACGCTCTTTTAAGAGAAAAAAAAAAAGAAAAAGGAAGGTTAGAAAAGTAATGAGAAATCAATTAATTTTATAAGGTGATTATATAGTTAATTAAGAAAACTAACAAAATAACGCTGGCAGAAATGGTGATTACATAATAGCCTAAATTCACAGTGAAAAATTCAGCAATAGCAATGGTAACTGCTTATAGATATAATTGAGAGTATTTTGTACTGTATTTCAGACTGAGAGTCTGATGAAGATGATGGACTGATACAGATCAATTTCAATTTATATAAGTGCTAAAATAGACTCTTGAAAGATAAAGATCTATGGAAAAAATGGAGAACAGAATAAAACATTCAGGAGAGGAGTCATGAGCACCAGATATGGACAGACATGGGCCAGTTTAGACCAAATATTAGTTGATTACGGAACTCATGTTTTTTCAACACAGAAAAAATGCTTGCAAAACCTCATAAATCGCAGTGTTGGGAATTCCAAAATTGTACTCTTCTTGTTAATCATAATTACTCATTCTCAATCAGTCTATGCTACCTCGAATGCATCAGTTCAGGGTTCTTTAACATGACAGAAGTGCTCATTACTGTATAACCCACACTGTATCATAAAACTGGTATGCAGACATGGCATTGATATATGTACTCAATCACCTTGACAACTAAAATAATGCTAAAGATCGACCTGCTGACAAATGTCTCACCTCTCTAGAGGCCAGAAGTTTCTTTCTGTCAGGGTTTCCTTCAGTATTGGTAGGAACGTACTGTGCAAATAACAACTGTAATAAGGCTGTTTACTTTTTACATCTCTTAGTACACTACTTCTCATCTTATTCTCACTGGCTGCTGAGTTCTGGCTTCTTGGGAGGGGATGATAACTCCAACTTCTCGCCATGGCTACTCCCTATGCACAGCTATCCTGCCAAGATTTGGGCACTCTGCTCAACTTGATGTTCATTTTGCCTCCTCTAGAGCTTTCCTGGGGAGTCTTTTAAAGATTCTTACTGTAACTGGACAGCAGCTGATCTTTGATTCAATTCTTACTTAGAACTGTTTATTAATGAAGTGGTGTCATGAAGTTTTTATTACCATGAATGGGGAGGAGTAGGTTTTTTTTAAAATGAACATTGCCATGGAATGCCTTTTTTTCAAACGTGAAAATAAAGGGCTCAAAAAGTCAGTAGTCATTATGAGTTTGCCACAACCCTTTACAAATGACCTGTTTTTCTTCACTAAAATTAAATTTTTAGGAATGTATGAAGATCTGCATAATGAAAAATATTACTACCTAAATGTGTTAATGAGGTTATACTTATTATAATATTTAACAATCTTATGGCATGTTGTGGAATGTGAACAGCAGCTAGATGACTTTCACGTTTCTCCATTTTCCCATGCTTTAGATATATTAAAGGTTAATTAATTCACATCTGACTCTTAATTGATTTTTTAAAACTGCTTGATTAAATCCCACTCTTATATTTGTTTATCTACCATAATTAGTATGTGATTACACACAATCTTCAAAGTTGATAAACAATTACACTTTAAAAAGCAGGAAAATAACCAATAAATATTTAAAATAAGACAACATCAGATAAACAAATGAAGCATTCTCTCTTTTTTCTCTTTCTTCTATTTCTTCTGGTAATTGACCAGATGATCTATGTGTTGAGTCAAGATATTGCATTAGAAGATTAGTAATTATTAAAAGATATTTTTCAAGTTAATGTATTCCAAGTAAAGTGGAATAGGATAAAACACATTTTATAATTAATCTTTTTTCTTGTTACTCTTGTTTTAGTTTTATGATTATTAATGATTCATTGCATATTAAAGAGCATTTTATGAAAGGATGGGTAAATTGAGTTCCTACCTGGTTACATTCAGGACAGCCTTTGACAAGTCTTTAAGGTGTTTTTAAGTTCTTGCACACTTATTATAAGTTGTATATAATATAATATAATAATATA
>VXBS01010054.1:400734-429153 GCA_013400255.1 Sitta europaea
TATATTTTTATATATATATAAGTATAATAAATTACATTCAGATAATAGAAAAATATTATTAAAAAAATTAGTATTTTGCAAATAAAAGTACTGATTTTGGGGATAAAACTCACAATAATTTAAAAAATTTAAATATACCATGCTCAATCCTCACATGATTTTGTTGCTATAGCAGAAGACTTTATGATACTAGTGTCTTCATTGAGTGATTTCCTTGCAAGAATGCCTTCTAATTCTTTGTCTAATTAAGTAAAAAGTAAAAGGCTTCCTTTCCAGATTGCATTATCTGAAAGCTGAAAAATAAGTACCTAATAACTGATGATAAAAATATTTTTGTGTTTACTACAAACTCAGTGGTTTGTGCTCTTTTGTTTCTGCAAATAGAATAAATTATTGTCACACCCTCCTCAGAACTGCCACTATAGCACATTATTATTCTACACACACATACACACACACACAGAGAGAAAGTGAAATCTATGTATGTGTTATAAATACTTATATACATGATAATGAAATTTGCAGTGAAAAAGAAGAATATTCTAAAAAATATATTGCATTCTTTAGTTTCTTAATACACCAAAACAAGCTTTTAGGGGTTTCAAACAAATCAATAGATGTCAGCAAAAAGAGTTCCAGGCTTTGCTGAGTATGTCTGACTACATCATTCCTGGCTCCACCTTGAGTGTCATTTCCAAATACTCTTCCCAAAACAACAGAAGGCCCATCTTTAAATAACACCAGGGTTGTATGCTGCCAACTCATGTGAATGTGTAGGCAGAGAAATGCCAAACCCAGTGGCCTTTGGGCTGGTTCCAGGCAATTTTCCTGTCTGTTTCTTCTCCATTCATTGGCAGCTTTCTCTCTCTCATCCCTTTTCTATTTTATTTTGTCACATGTGGCTACCAGAAAGCTGCAGGATGCCACACTGAAACGTCATTCAGGGATTCATCTAGGACACCAAACCCAGAGTAGTTTCTTCATACATACCAGATCTTGGTTTGTATCCTCTAGGGCTGTGCTTCAGAGACACAATACATGGGCACTCCTAGGCATGCCTAGGCTTTTGCCTGAATATCCAACCCATCCTTCACTGGGAGGTGGCTGTCATACACTTGTGTATAACTCAAAATTTTTCTGGCTATATAAGCCTGAGTGAGGAGACTCTCAAAATTGTCTTGACCATTGCAACTGCTCTGCAGATTCTGCAGGATTTGCCACTTCCCACCCGTCCTGGGGAACTTTCTCATCCACGCTTTGGAATGAGACAAATGACTAGTCCTGCAAGGCTGCTTCTTGGAGGTGTAGGATGGTGTTTTGCTGAAGAGGCTATGTTTGCCCATGCCCGCCTGCTTCTGCCTCCTTCAGGGAAGAGGCAAAGTCTTCTGAGAAAAAAAAAAACAAACAAACAACAAAAACAAACAAACAAACAAACAAAAAAAAACAAAAAACAAACAAACAAACAAACCCTTTTCTTTCCATGTACTTTAATTTTCATTTTTTTTCACAGTTCACACTGTTTAGGGAGATCTCAGTTCTTTATCTAAATACTTTATAAAAAGGAAAAACTCTCAGACGTTTTTACAACTTCTTTTGTTTCTTAGTGGCATTTTAACAAGAGCAAATAAATTTCTTCTTTGGTATTTCCTTTTTCCAGTTACACAAGCAAAACAAATCAGCTATACAAGCAAAACAGTAGTTGGCATGGGAGCATATAAGAACAAGACCTTTGGGAGCAGTTGTTGAGCTGTGAGGGGTAAGAGTTGAATGTACAGAACTCAAATTTCCTTTCAAAGTGGAAGTGTTTGGGTAGCTGCCCACTGGACAAAAAAGTCTGTCATAGGCTTGCATTTAAGGAAGTGAGGGATGAGAATGCCTGTAGGGAAAAAATTCCAGATTAGCTGTGACATGACAAAACCAGCTCTAACTCTCTATTGATAATAAGATAAATACCACTAAACTTGTACAATGGCTCGTGGATGAGGCAAGTACAAGGGCAATGTGAAAAACACTGTGAAGACTTGCTCAATAACTATCATATTGCTAGAATATTATTGTGCAGTATCTTCAACCACCACTAAACTGCTTTTCTAGAATGGTTCTGAAGAAAATATTCCCACATTTTTTTTCACTTATTCAATAGTATTTCTGGATTTTGAGTATTTAAGGTTTTTTAAGTGTTACATAAAAAATACCCAACTATACTGTTAATTTAAAAAAATGGAGCTATTCCTTGTTATTCCTTATAAGCTAAACCTTATTCCTTTATTTATTTATTCATTCATTAGTTCCAATGAAAAATATTATGGTTATAGGTTTTCCCAAAGGATGGAGAGTCAGGAAGTATAGATAAGATAAGCAGACAGGATCTTGTTCTTCCTGACATGTTTTGTACTTGTAAAGCTACTTTAAAATTGATAACACTTGCTGCTTGCAAACCTTCTCTAAGGAAATAATCATTTATCTTTTCAGTTATATCTAAGGTCAATGTTCATCCACAGCAGGCCATGCATAAGATAAGGCATAGATTATTTAACAAGATAGTCCCCACCAAATAGAAGATAACACTACAGAGATTGTCTGCAAGTAAGATGCATGCACTTTATTTGTAGAAGTGAAAGTGTTTTGGCCTCTGTTTTCCTTTGTCTCAATCATTTTGGCAGGAACTCTGTAGCCTATCAGGTTTGCAGATCTGCAAAGCAGCACAGAAAGCCTTGCAGAAAAAGATGCTTGCAGACAGAAAATTAAGATGGTTTTTAAGTATATTTCCCCCCCATATCAATACAGTTAGACTGATGTATCCACTTGCATTTACTTAATTTAGACTCAAATCTAAGGGGGACTATAAAATCGTTTTCTAGTTTCATCAGAATAAATGATCTGTTTCTTTTGAAATAGGGAATGAAGAACTAGTCTATAGTGCAGAAAAATATTGATAACATGGATAATGAGGAAAAGGAGACTGATTTGGAAAATCTCTACTGTCTTAGCTTCACTCAGCATGGGTGCTCTTTCTAGAAATGATGCTTCTGTTTCCATTATGAATTTGTGTCTCTTGCTGGACTATTTAGCTACAGAGCAACTTTATGTGCAAAATAAATAACCTGAAGGCTTTCTAAATATAGGCTGTAGGACTTCAGTTTTTATAATAGCAGGAGCAAGGTCAAAATGCCCAGACAGGATATGTTAATGAACTTTTGCAGGTTGCAGTTTTTGGAATTGCTTTGCTGGTGCATTGCAGCAAATACACTTATGATGTTAGTTTTTGGTTAGTGAATGTATACATTTGATCTTCTAGAGTTGCATAAGGACAGTCAATGTGATAATCAAATGAAATGGTACTACAGTTGATTAGGTGGAACAAAAAAACAGTAAACAATACCTTTTATGGAGTTTCCTGCTTATCCTTTGATCTCCTTTTGATAAATTCAATGAACTTTACCTTTTATACAGTGCCGAGACCCAGAATTGACCAATATAAAGTTTCATATCTGTATGTCAGAATTTTACTGAGTATTATATCCCAGAATGTTGTATAACTCATATGCATGTATCTTGATACTTTTATAAAAAGTGTGAACTTATGTTTATAAAATACAGTTTTGAGTCTTGTAGGTTTCTTAGTCAGAAAATTTTTTATCTGTATGTGTAGCAAGGAAGACAAGCAATTAAATTTAACTTTTCTTGTGAAATAGTGAAAAATCATCAATTCTCAAACTTGAAGAAAGAGAGCATGATGGTAAAGGTCTTTTCTCAGCTTCTCTTATGCAAATTGTTTCTCCAGGGGTGGATGACAATCTGTTTGTCTGTGTGAGAAGTGAATTTAATATCATTATAATCTTAACACAAAAAAGATTATCTTAAATCCTTTATTTTTGCATTGGGAATACACATTTCTTATAGATTTTACCAACATTTTGTCCTTTTCTTATTTAAAAAATCCTTTCATGACATTATTGCTACTCTTTAATACATTAATCAGAATACCTAGCATGTCAATATGAAATGGAAAGTACTTTAAACAGAGCCAATTTAGACATGAAGAATTATCTAAATGTTGTAGAGAAGCTGGAGCTAGACTTCTCCAAGATCATAAGCATATAAGAAAATAGTAAAACATTTTAAATATATTAATTCAAACTAGATATAAGGGCACTATAATCTTACTACAGGAATGACCAAACACCGCAACAGAGACATGGTGGAAGTTCCATGTTTATACTCAAAACTCTACTGGGATAAATCTCAGCAATCCAGTCCAAATTTGATGTTTAATGCGTCTTTGCAATTGGCTCTGCATTCACCAGGGCGTTGGACAAGACAATCTCTACATGAAGTACAGGTTACCTCACCAAAAGAGCACTGGATAATTAGCAAACTGTTTTTTATGCCAAGAAGTCACACTCTTGCCAAGTGTTTTGCCTGTGGGTCAATATGCAACCCAGAGAAAATAGATTTTGTCCTGCTCTTGACAGATGATTGCCATATCAAAATTCATCATGAGTTTGCTCTAGCTGGTAACTACATTGATATGCACAAAAGGAGAATTAACTAACTCAATAAGCACAAGAAATAAAGTATTCTCTTGTTCTACAGATGATTTAAATAAATAAAGGCTGAGAAATTGTTTGAAGGACTATGGTGAGAGATTGTTACTATTACTTCTATTGCCAGTACTTCTTGCAGCGCAGAACACAAGTAATTGGACCAAAATTCTATCAATCTGACATTTGCCCTAGGCCATAATTGCATTTATAAAATAATGAATCTTTGTGTAATATAAGACAACTTTTTTATTAAAAGGTCTAAAACTATTGAACTATGAAAGGATTGTGCTTTTTCAAGCAAAATGACAATGTATACCCTCATGGAACAGAGCAAGGAGCAAAGCATTCTGAATTTTACATCTACAGATGTACTAAACATTACTGTCTCAGACTCACTGATGTTACTGTCAAACTTTGTCAGAAATATCCAGTAAGCAGCAATTTACTCTTAGCAAACATGTTAGCTTCTTATACCCTGAAAGGCAGTACAGGAATGCACTTATTTTTTTCTGAAGAAAAAAAAGGTTTTGCAATGGAAAGTGTGAACAAGGATGCTCAGCAGGAAAAAGAAAGGCTTGGAAAGCAAATCTGTTTGCCATTTCACAAGCTGCATGGTTACAGTCATTTTGAAATCATTAGGATATCTGTTTTTCAATTACAGCTTATGCATTAATATGCTTCACTTTAAAAAAGAAAAACAGAAATGGGACAAGCAATTTAGAAACTGTCTCACACAGAAGGAATGCTAACATCAAGCAAGTCAGCCCAATTGCAACTTGTATAGATCAAAGCTGGAAAATGCACAATCATGGAATATGAGTAGATAAGAAGGATCATATTAAAGATCACAGAATGCCAGAAACAAGACAGAAACAGAAGCAGAAAAATTGCTGTAAGTCCTATTTAATGAAAATTATGAAGTGAGGCAAGATTTCGTGAAATGCGTTGTTGCAGATAGTGGCACTAAAATCTGTCAGGAGTGTTATCTTTACCCAATCATAAACTCAAAAAGATATAATTATAAGTGCCATGACCAAACTTAGTGAATATATAAGCACTACATTGCTTATTTGAAGCATAACACATTCCAGTGAAATTAATAACCACAAAATAATATCTCAGATCCCAGAACTACAGTAATAAATAATAACTACAATAATGAATACAAACAACTGAACCTTTAGACTACTATCAGTTGTTCCTACTACTTCTGAGTACCTATTATCAAAGCAGTAATTTTCTGGGAGTGTTATTAAGAACTTAATTTTCTAGAAATCTGATGTACTGATTTTTATATTTATTATCTAGTAATGGCATGGTATTTATTGCATGAGTTTGATGCTATTCAAGAGGTATAATAATAAATAAACAATAATATGTCTAATAATAAAAATCTCAGGAACTGCACAATAAAAACATAATTTCTATGTGCTCCTTTGCAACTGTTTCATAAGAACATGAATTTGTCATTTTTAGATGACTTTCTGCACTTTGTGCTTTTCTGTAATGTGAAAAACTTACCCTGGAAAATATCTGTTCGTAAATAATAAATAAGGCAGCATAGGTGTGCAAAGAAGAGAAACCATGAATACATGTGCCTCCTTTCGCTCAGATGATTTTCAAGATTTTTCTAAACCCCAGTCCCAGGTGTCATATGTTTCCCTTCACACTCTCAAGTTTTCACTCTAGTATTCAGTTCAGAGTTCTTCAATTAGACATTATTAGACATCCAAGTCAATTTTAAATGACTTCTATTTCAGAGATACTGAACACACGTTATTCCCAGTGGAGTAAGAATATCAGTACACTCTCAGCAGTTCTGAGAATCATGTAATTTTGATAGATCTTACTGTAAGAGCAGATAATCAGCTTCTTGTATGTATTGACTTCTAATCATGGATTTTACCTTTCTCAGTTTCACAAAAAGATTTAGCACTTACTTCTGTTGAGGGGTGTACAGATGTAATGCCTTATCATATGGATGTACATAGCAAAATCTTTTCAATTTGTGTATTAAGTAGGAATTAGATAAAGATGGTAAAAATATGTAGAATAATATCATGAATCATAAAACCATAGAGGTTGAAAGAGACCTCTAAGATTGAGTCCAACAAAAAACTTAATAGTGCTAAGCTCACCATTAAACCATATTCCTAAGTGTCAGGTCTCCAGGGATGGTGACTCCACCACCTCCCTGGGCAGCCTGTTCCAAGGCTTGACAATCCTTTCAATAAAGAAATTTTTCCTAATATCCAATCTAAACGTCCCCTAATTCAACTTGAGGCCTATTTATTTTGTTCTATTACCTTCTTTTTGGAGAAGAGACCAACAGCCTCCTCACTACAACCTCCTTTCAGGTATTTGTATAGAGGGACAAGGTATTCCCTGAACCAACTTTTCTCCAAACTAAAAAACACCTACTTGCAAAGGTTTATGGAAACTGTAAGAATTTAAAAGTGAATGTCATTTTTGAGTGATGTTTATAACTCTTTTATGTTATTCATTCAGCCTGTAGCTGAAGAATACCCATTTTTTCATTTACTACACAATGTTTTTCTACAAGAAATGCAGGACTTGACTGGGTTCTGATTTGATTTCACATTTAGGGATATTCCCAAACAACAGCTACCTGGCTCGTTAATCAGCAATCTTTAATCATTAATGTTAACAAGAACTTACAGCAAAAACTTCAGTTTCATTCTCAAGACTGTGTGCAACAAAAATTTTGTCAAATATCTCTAACTTGGAATACCTTATTAGTTGCATATCACTTCTGTGAAAATACTGTCATGTAAGTGTTAGGGGTTTACAGCAGAATAAATCGATATGATTTTGTGTAAATGCTTGAGACTGTACTTGATAACACAGAAATAAAAGATGTTTTACAGTTTAAATTGCAAAAAAAAAAAAAAGGCTTTGCTTTGTTTGAGGGTTTTTGGGTTTTGTGATTGAATATGCAGTACTGAAACAGATTTTAGTGTTGTGATATCTGAGTAATAGGTTTGGGCAACACTTAGTATTAAAAACTGCCAGAAAAACAATTAAGATGAGATTACTTATTTAGCTTCTTATTAGCAAACTGTTAATAAAATGAAGTCTGAAATAGAACCTTCTTTCTTTCCCCAGCTTGATTAATCATCAGTGCCACTTTTGATTTGTGCAAGGCAAAATCACTGAACACCATTTCCCTTAATTCCCCATTGTTTTTTTCCTTACATATGTCTTTTAGCTATCTCTTTTATGAATGTGTTGGTTCAGCACAGCCTGGTTTTTGATAGTGAGGGGGATCACAGGGGTAACTTCAGTGAAAAGTTGCTAAAGGCTTCACCATGTCTGACAGAGCCAATCTCTGATGGCTCTGAAGATGGACATGCTGCTGGCCCATTTAGAGAGGTTGGTAATGCCTCTGTGATGACATATTTAGGAAGAAAATTAAAACAGTGCACGTGCAGACATTTTTCCAGGAGTGGTGAAGCACTGCCGCCAGGGGCCATCCCCAGTGTGGTGAACGGCAATTTTCTATTGTCTCCAGATGTGATTAAACAGATATTAAGTATGAATTCTCTCAATCTCTCATATAAGTTATGGCTCTCAATGCACATACCTCTCCTCTTGCAGGGAGTTGTTTTCCAGCTTAATTCAAAGGTGATAGGATCTAACTATGGATTTTAAGAGCTTTGCTGACTGGGAGCACAGATGATAGAAAAAGTGTTCAGTGGGTTTAGATCAGGTTTTTGATGTAGTAGGCCCTTTCAACGAACCAATTGTTTCTAAAAAATATAGAAAGCAAAAAATTGAGTGTTGATTTATCTTAAGCAGATGTATAGGCAGAAATTGTACAAATATGCAAGTTGCAATAATCTCACACTGCACAGTCTTTTTCCCTACTTAGTTTTAAAGTAATGAGGTTCTTTTCCTTATATATTCAGCATTTAGTTTTAAAGTAATAAGGTTCTTTTCCTTATAATATTCAGTGTCTCATAGTTATAACTAAAGCTGGGTTTGATTTTCTTTTTAGCTCTCAGCACAATTTAGGGGTTTGTTGGGGTTTTTTGTGTGTTTTTATGTGTGATTTGTTTTTATTTTTGTTTTTGGGTTTTTTTCCCAAACATTTCCTTGTTTGGAAATGAACAGTACATCAAGTAGCATGTCTGCTGGACAAAGTCTATAAACATGGATTTTCCCTCTCATGTGATAATGTACTGCATAAATAATTATATACTTAGAGATTAAAGTGTGGTGAGGACTGCAAGCTTACAAATGCAGTTTCTAGTTCATGGTCAGGAATGTAACTGGTTATGCTGATGCTGTTGGGGAGTTAAGATATCTAGCTGAAACAACCTTCCTACAAAAATTAAGAATCTTTGTGAAGTTAAGATGCTATGTGAACGTATTTAATAGATGCATGCACATCCACATAACCAGATCTTGACGTTACTTAATCGAAAATATTTTGTAACTTTATAATTTACCCAATTACCATTTTTTCATTTTTTCTGTTCATGATTGGCTTGATATTGGCTGGTTGCCTCTAGTTCATTCCTCCTTTTTAAAACTGAGTGGGTTGAAACTATGATGGAAAACTTCTGGTTTGAGATATAGACGGGGGAAATTCTTACCAGTTAATGTCACAGGTGACATGGACAAAACTCAGGGAAGATTAATTTATTTCCAATTAAAAATAGATTAAACCAGTGATAAATAAAGTCAAAACTAAAAAATCATTTTTTTTCTGTCCATCCTCCCTTCTTCCTAGGCTAAACTTCCTCCTTCATAAGTTCTCCACTTCCTCCTGTAGCTTCCTCCCTTATCCCACTAGTGGATCTAGTCAATCATTTACAGCGTTACACTTTCCCTACATGGCAAGTGAGCTTTCCTCTTTTCTGTTTTGCTCATGCTTAGTCTACTTGCATTCCTCTCAGTCTTAATTATATAAATGGTCTTAATAATATTGATTGTCACAATTTTATCTCATTGTATGATGCTTATAACAGCATTAGAAAATATTTATCTGACATCAGTAACAGTAAATTGTTGACAACAGGTTTAGGCAGTTTATGCCAGTGCTAAAATGTCATTTGTTTCTCCCTGTACATGTCTTTCCCCATCATGACAAATACTTGAGTATCAGAGGATGCTTGATTCTGGAGCTCTGTCCCAAGGGGAGCAAGATGGGCTTGGAACTCTGCAGTTATGCTAACAGGGGCTGTGAACAAGGAACAGTGATAGAATCTAATTCCCAGAGAAAATTATAAACATGAATCATGATTTTCTTTTTCAAGTAAAGAAGTGTAGAAATTCTTCTGGGAATGTTTTCAAAATTACTTTTGAAAAAGCAGATAATCAATTCCTGTAGAAGGCAGCTGAAAACTCATAGTCAGGTAAGATAATAAATGTGTGTGTTTTATACATTTTTTAATTTCATCTTTTTGAAGAGAGGATTTTCAAATGGTATGCTCATCAGGTTTGTCGTTGCTTTCAGAAAGAATTTTAAATATGAAACATTTTCATTGTATAAATTGAGGATAGTAAAATTTTGCATAGTAGTATTTGACAGTAGTTACTGACCATTAACTTTTTCATGCAGTACTTTTGCAGTCTTGTTATGTATCTGTATAATGATAAATAAAAATAAAGTAGCTAGTTAGAAAACATAAAAAAATAAACAGAAGAACTCATTACTTAACAGAGTTGGAAACTATTTGAAATGTTGTCATCAAAAAACTATCTAGCATAGAAATTGCCATGTACTTGCATCTAATATCCTTGTAGAAGCAACAAGAGCCAAGAAATCCAGGACTTCATGTGTAAATTCAAAAAGAGGAACTGCATAAAATTAGCCTAGGGAGTTAAAGAAATATAAAAGAAAGTTGGCATGATTAAATTGCTGAGTCAAAGAAAATATGTAATTCAAGAAGGCATCATTCAGGAAAGTGAAACAGTGTGCAACTGCAGAAAAAAAAAAATGAAAGGAGCAACAAATTCTAGCGTGTTAAATATAAAAGGCAGTCCAAATATAGAGCTGTAGAAAACTTTCAAAAGGCATGAAAGCCATTAATAAATTCTTTCCCAAAGGCAACAGAGGCAGGGAACCTGCACAGATATTTGAAAAAAAGAAGCTTCTTGAAATAATAATGTAATAGCAGAAATAACAAATGAGTAATTTGCATCTTTATTTACTGTTGAAGAAATTGAAAAAGTCACGATTCTTGACTTTTTACAGAGAACCTCAGAGGTCTGATTATAAGTTGGACGGCTGGTAGGAAGATTTTAAAAAAAGGCAAAGTCAACACCAATGTATTACCATTATGCTTTTCACTAACAAAATAGTGGAAGAATGTTCCTCATTTTCTGTTAATTCAGATATTAGGACTTTTTTCTGAGATACAGGACTCCTCCTTGAATTCTTTCTTATGTCTGAGGTCACTTCAGCTCATGAGGCTGCATGTTAGGTGCTTGGATATATATAAGGCATTCTGTTTTCTATTTATTTCAGATAGATGAACTCCAAGTGTCCAGATGAAACCAACCTTCTCTTGTGACCACTGGCTAAGTCAAGTACAGAAGCTTTTGTCAAGTACAGTGAGACAGAGATAGAGAAATGAAGGAACACTTAAAAAAATAGAAAAGCCTAATAGTCTATTACACAGCAAAAAATGAGACAGATATTGAAATTTTGAGCAAAATTAGGCGTTAGTAGACTTGCTTGCATCTTTTTCTTTTCTGTTTGGCACTGTTTCTGGCTGTTTTTTCCATGGATGTAATATTTAAAAAAAAAAAAAGGTCACCGTGAAGAATTGCATGTCAACATCCTATTAAAGTAAAGAATTCTTCATAGAGAAAATGTTACAAAAAGCTACAACATTTGGACAATATCACTTGGCACACAAAAAGTTTTTAATGGTTCTGTACAACTAACTGTAATGATGGATAATCTTTGGCAATATTTTCTATAATGGAATTAATGTTACAAAGAAGAAGACCTGATTTCTGTCATTTTTTCTAGGAACAAAATGAGGAAAAAGTATTTGTAATCTTCCACACTAAACGGCTGTGGAACATAAAGGTGTCAATTACCTATCAATTGCTTATATACACATTGGCAATTAGTTTGCAAATAGATTTTTAAATGAAACTTACAAAGTCGCCTCTACCAATGAAACATCATCATCACCAGGATTGATATTAAATATACACAGACAATAATATTAGCAGTTTGAGTAATACACATTAAAAAAAAAAGGTGTAGTTTTGAAACACTCCAATAATAAACAGACACAAGCAGTACTAATTAATGACTGTTGGAAGTATGATGGTGTGAAGAAACAGCAAAATCTCCATATCAAGATTAACATGAAATTTGCATACATGTAAATCTTACAGCTGATTATTTAAGTTAAATACTGCACCATTCCTAAACACTTCAGAGTAAGATTGCATGTATCTTCATAAGAATCTTCTGTATTACACAATTCCAACAATAATTTTAATTTTGCTTCTCTTGTTTGTTTAATAAACAAAATCAGTAAACTAGATAAATAATAGTAAATAAATTTGAAAGTTCAATAGAGGAAAAATTTATAATTTTTACCTACTTATAGTATAAGAACATGTATTTTTCTCCAGAGCAGCATACCTGTCATTTGCCCTTTATATCTCAGGTTTCTAGATGTTTCTGCAGAGGGATACTACAGTTCTGAAGGACTCATTCTTTAATAGACAGATTTTAAAAACTCAGCTATGTTCATGTTGCAAGTGGAGTGATAAGTGACAGAGGTAGGGCAAATGTTATACCAAAAATAACTGCTACAGCAGTTATTCTTGATACTGTGTTTTCTCAGCATAACCTTCTGCTATAGGAAGTCATTTTTATTGGGAGAATAAAAATTGGTTTCCAAAAATAAGCAATCAGCAACTTGCTTTATCCTCCAGCCCAATAATCCAAAAGTTATAGACAAGTTTAATCACTCTTAAATAGATACAAAAATAATTGGGGGGAAAAAAAAAAAAAGTTTCCATATCATTTCATGTACCACATCCCATAAAAGAAGCCAATGACCAAAAAGATGACTCAATAGGATATTGGATTGAAGAGAAGTTACTACTTAAAATAAAGCAAACATAAAAAAATCAAAGGGTTGAAACTAAACCAAATTGAATTATTTAAAACACTCTTTCCAGAAGAATTAGAGGGAAAAATATATATGGAAAGGCAAAATTTCATTCCATTTTTTTTCCCCAGGTAAAATGCTCATTATTCAATGGTGTTTGGTTCATAACCCAAGCTTGTGTAAAAGGAACTGTTTTAGTGAAACACTGACAGCTGAGCGGCATTTAGAAGACAAAAAAAATAATTAATATTTTGCTAGGGAATAATCAAAGAGATAGACTGTCATTTATATATCTAGAATAAGATTACCAATGTAAAGAAAGTTGCAATATATTTCACAAATGATAACATGTATGTGAATTTAGGTCATTCCAGCTGACTAAACCTCTTAAAACCCCAAATCCTCTAGTAAAAAACCTAAAAACCAAATATAAAATCATATTACCAAAACTAAATATAAGGACTAACATCTAAAAGACCCCTCCTTGGGGACTCCTTTTCCTGTAGGAGGGTTTCATTACTCTCCCTGAATTTCCTCAAGAGGTGCCTAACTCACTAATGTAGGAGCAGAGATGTAACTGTTGAGGTCTGGATATATACATGACAGCCTTAGCCTTTCACCTTGCATAGGAGAAAATCTTTTGAGAGCTTTTGGAGAGCCAGTGCAATTCCTCATAGATGCTTTACAATGTGTCTGCAATTTTGAGTCTATTGACTCATGAGAGCAAAAGGAAATTTGAAATGTGTGAACTGAACCAGACCATATGGACTCCCCCAAAAATATTTTTCCATCAGAGGCATAAAGTTTTCATCTTACTTGACAACTGACAAAAAAGTATATTGATTCTTGTTGCCACCTAGGAACTTTATACAAAAAGTACATGGAAAATATGTAAAAAGTTCAAGCAACATTCAGCATCGCAGTCATTGCAAGTCTGATTCTTCATTTCTCAGAAAATTACTTTATTTTGTATCTGATACAGAACTTCTGTAGATGTCTGCAGTAATTTTTGAAGCATGGGTATATGTTGATCCTGTCTGAAATCTGTCTTGTCTTGTTTAGCTATATAATGGTACAGCACATAGACATTTTTAACTCTGCAGGAAATCTCGGACTTTTGTGGATTTTTTTTAAATCTTTTGAATAAAAAAAAAAAAGTAGTTAAAGCAAATATTGATTATTTCTATTACACACACAGCAAAACAGAATCCATTCTCATGGTAATTCTCTCTTTACCTGAGTCACTGTGAGCTGGAATATGTTATTTTGATTGTCTAACCTATGCAAGTTTTCTGATAATACTAACAGTTTATGAACATTCCCAATGTATGTACATTAAAAATGTATGACAAAATCCTATATTCTATAATTTGAAAAAAAAATTCCCCAAATCCCAAACAACACTGACAAGGAATTATTGAATTATTTCCAAAAAGAATAATTTACGATCTAAACCAACATTAACAGATATAAATATTTAAACAGTAATATTAAAACCTCCCTAATTCTGCACTCCTTACTTTGTGTAGATTAAAAAAAAAAAATAAAAATTAGACATTCCTGTATACTTTATGACAAAATAATATTTTTACCTACATTTGGTCTGTTCAACCTGATTGCAGACCTCATTGCCATCTGCAGCTTCCTCATGAGAGGAAGAGGAGGGGCAGACACTGATCTGTGTTAACCAGTGACAGAACCCAAGGAAATGACCTGAAGCTGTGTCAGGGCAGGTTTAAGTTAGATACCAGGAAAAGGTTTCTTCACCCAGAGGGTGGTTGAGCACTGGAACAGGCTCCCCTGACACAGTTCAAGCAGTGTTCAGACAATGCTCTCAGGCTCATGATGTGACTCTTTGGGATGGTTCTTTGAAAAGGACTGGGAGTTGGACTTGATGATCCTTGTGGGTCCCTTTCAACTCAGCATGTTCTGTGATTATTTTCAGTAATTTCTGTATTGACGGTATGTGATAAAAAGAAAGCTATGTTCTGCCACCATTGTACTGATAAGAACTAATTTTGGTGGAGGACATGTGGAAAACAGGGAGATGATGACAAACAACTTCACCAAGGGCAAATTATGCTTGTTCCAGCTTTATGTGATAAAGTAACTACAACAATAGAAAAGGGAAGGATTACAGGTACCACCTACCCCATCTAAAAGGTCTTCGATACAGACCCTCACGGCATTCTTGGAACTAAATTGGAGCGGTGCAGTCTTGATAGATGGTCTGTTAGATGGATAAGGAACTGGCTGGATGGCCATATCAAAAGAGTTTCAGTGAACAGCTCAATGACTAAGTAGAATCCAGTAACATGTGGTGTCCCTCATGGACTGTATCAGGGCCAAAACTACTTAATACCTTCATTGATGACATAGTGGGACTGAGTGTTTATCACCTCAGTATCAAGGTAAAATCAAGCAGACTAACTAGAAGGAAACTGGCATGCTAAAAGGAAAGCCATGCTATTTTTATGGGACATTAACATGTTTAAAAAGTGGCCCATGCTAATTTTAAGAAGTTCAACATGACCAAGTGCAAAAACCTGCACTTGGACTGGTGCAATTCACAATATCAGCACAAATTAAAGTTATTTGGAACAGTGCTGTGGAAAAGTCCTTTGGAATATTGGTGGATGAAAAATTAGAATTGATCTGACAATGTGTGTTTGCAGTTCAGAAAGCCACCCATGTCCTGGGATGCATAAAAAGAAGTGTGACAACAAGAAAGACATGATGTTGTTAGAACAAGAGGATGACATGATAATGATCAGACTGCTGGAACACCTCTCCAGTGAGGACAGGCTGAGAGAGCTGGCGTTCAGTCAGGAGAGGGGAAGGCTCTGGGGAAATGATGACTTTTTCACTATATAAAATGAGCTTACAAGTAAGAAGGAGCTTTAACCAGGGTCTGCAGTCACGCTACAAGGTTAATAATTTCAAACTGAAAGAGGGCATATTTAGATTAGATTTTTATTGGATATAAGGAAAGAAATTTTAACATGAATGTATTGGGGCACTGGAACAGGTTGCCCAGAGAAACTGTAGATGTCTCATTGATTTGAAATGTTCAAGATCATGTTGAATGAGCTTCAAGCAACTTGATCTCATCAAAGTTGTTCCTTTACACAGCAAGGGGGATGGAATATGTGGTTTTAAAAATCTCTTCCTGACATAGTGCCAGATTTCTTCAGCCCAGACCAGCTCCCAACGCTGCTGTCATGGAGCAGGCTGCCCCCAGGAAATGACACAACCGAGGGTGCAGCTGTAGGGCACACAGGCTCTACAGCAAGCCTGGTGTGGCATCAAAGAGCAGGGCAGGAATGAGAGAGGAGTCTTCTGTGTGGAATCCCAGGCAGTTTATTTCAGAAAGGGACAGGGACAGAAGACCCAGAACACAAGTGTGCAGAGGATTTTCTACAGGGAGGTCTCAGGGATGGATACAATACAATAACCAGTGGGAACTGAGTAGGGGAGGAGGTCTGGGAAGGACGGGCACTTAGGTAACCAGTAAGGACAGGAGAGGGGAGGAGAACACTTGACTGAACAAATTATACCTTGAATACAGTAGAACTCTAGATCAAAGGGGAGAAATGTTGAAGGATTGTGTTGTGGTTTCAATTCGAAACCAGGCAGAAACACTATTTTTTGTTTTGGTTTGATTTTTTTGCTAATTTCAAAGTTTCCAATCAAGAGCCAAGCAGGATTAAGCTTAAAAGAAATAAGACTTTATTAACTAATACCAAAAGAAAGAAAAACAACAAGAATAAGGATGGAACTTTCAAAACACTCTTCCCATCTCCCTACACCTTCTTTTCTCTTAACCGACAATGTAAAGACCACAACACTCAGAAATTTTAGTCAGTTTTCTACCTCTAAAACAGTCTTTTTTCAGTTCAATTAGAGAAAGAAGCAATTCTCGTTCACTATGGTCAATTTCCCCACAAGAAAACAGTTCTCTTATAGATCTATTCTTCATGTACATGAAACTGCTTGGCTTTTTGCATTCATGAAATTCCTCCCATGTTCACAGTTGTGTCTCTGGGCCACATGAATGTATAGGGGGTTATTTTAAAGATAAATGTGTTCAAAACAAAGGTTCTCTGTTTTTGGGACCACCTTCACCTCCAAGGAACAGACATTCACTTCTTCTTCAAGGGCAAAGAGTCTTTATCACTTCATCTCCCTGTTCAACTTCTCATGAAATCAACAGTCTCCTTAATATTTTACTGCTTTGCTCTGGTCTACAATTTGAACTCTTTTATTTCCCCCATACTTCTTTTGTGGTTTAAAGGAATCATAACCAATCCCCATAGCTTACAAGAGTCTTTTACAGCTCAAAAGCAACTTTCCACACTCCTTCCACTTGGACTTTCACTCTTTCTTGACTGACTTTGATACTTCATGTAGGCTTTACACATTTGCATCTGCATTTGCAGTGGAGAGAGGATGGAGGCTTTCCAAGTCCTGTCGGTTCACTGATGCACTTGAAAGAGTTAATGAGAGACAGTGTCTGGCCTGGCTGGCCGTGCCAGGAGCTGGGCCAGGCCGAACAGTCCATGGTGTCACATTTCACAGCCGTGCTGGAGGGGGCAGCTCTCAAAGGGTCCAGGCCCAAAGGCAGCCGCTCGCTGGTCTCTTGCAGCTAGGGGGGAGAGTTGGACAGATCCCAAATTCCTTTCTCCACCCCTCGGTCTCATCAGGTGCTCCAGCCTGCCTTATCGTGCCTCCCCCTCTCTCCCCAGGCACACAGAGGCAGGTTCAGCCCGGGCCAGCAGCAGAGCAGACTCTGTGCCCGCAGATGTTCCCAAATCAGCTGGGGCTGCCCGGCCCCCATGGCCGCCCCCTCCCACCACTCAGCCCAGGGCCGGGAGAGGGCAGAGGGGTGTGCTCTGACAGCCGGGAGCAAAGAGACCTGCCCGGGCTGCTGGCAAAGGGAATAACAACTAGAAAATGCTTTCCATTGGTCCAATAAAATGCCAATCTCCTACCTAGCCAGCTCACTTCCCTGGGCTGGTCAAACTAGGATAGATTGACAAGTGGGTAGGTTCCAGAATGTAGGGCTGGTATTAAGTAAGAATTGACATCTAAGAGGGCACAGTTGAGGATAGGTCTTAGGAGTAAGGGGCAACCGGAAGAAGGAGAAAAGGAAATGCTGATTTTGTTAACCCAAAGGGACATAACAAGGGGAAATCATCTACAGAGAAAACACACTACTGCACTGTCCAATGCAAAGCATTCTGTGGTTCTATGATTCTATTTTATTTTATTTTTTTTTTTAGCAGATTGAGAACATTCTATGGCTTGCAATACAAATGAGAAGAGAGTAAATTTTCTCATTTCTCTTTCTAGACTTCAATGGTTGCATCAATCTTACTACACCTGAGAAGTACACACAATCCTAGGGCAGCTGACCTGACATCTTGCATTTAAATTTAACATAAATTTAAATAGCTTTTAAATAGCTTTGCCCTCACCTGCACCACTTTGTTTTCCATGACTAATCTGGGTACAAACCATAGGTGGGGACTATAACAGTTTTTGAAAACTCATGCCTGATTCACCTTTGTATCACAACTGAGCAGTGAGCTCAGACATGCAGTATATCTAGACACAGGTAGCATTTCCCTGAAAGTCTACAGTTCAAGGGGTAAGAGTTATGATGCAAGTGATTTCTGACTTTGTGTTTCTTAAAGAAAGCTTTACCAAGATCCAGTTTCCTGTTGAACAACAACTCACTCACATGAATAATATCTCAGGATTTAACTAGACCTATTAGTGCAAAATATCTGTAGTTCAGCCCCACTTTTGGTGCAGATACTTCCCTTATTAAAGGCAAGTCATGTCTTCCATTACAAATTAGTAATATGAGATAACTGGATAGCTGTTCCTGAAGTAATCTCTGAATGTTTTGCATGTGCTTTACAAGTCCAGATCAGATTAACATTCAAAGACTTCTGGAGGAGGCTTCGATTGATTTAGCTGAAAAATGTCACCTTCAGAAACTAGAGATGTTTTTATTAAGTTGCTCTCTTGTATAGCTTTTCTTTTATCTTGTGTATTATTTTACAGCTAATTTTAAATACAAATATTTATGTGGACTTAAAAAATGGAAGTATGATGGAAGCCCAGAAATCAGCTGGATTTAATTTTTTTAGCTATTCTCAACTATTTTCAAGCCTATATCATAAACTCATTATAATAACAACATACGTATAATATAACTATTACTAATAAAATCTATAAATTGTTTAAATTTTGATTTTTTTCTTTTATTTGAAAATAAGTGTTAATCAGAGGAAGAGACAGCGTGGGAGAAAGGAAAGGCAAAAATGCCTATGTAATAGCTTCATAGAGAAGATGCAGCCACATATATATTTCATATTAGATATGAATCCAAGAGGGTTTTCTAATATAAAACTTACAGACCCTCTGGTTGAAAATAAGATAATTTAGGAATCTTTCTCTCTTTGACTTCTTTGAGGCTAATGAATGTCTGAAACTGAAGAGATAACATTAACCAGAATATCCTGAAGTTCATATTTTTGTCCTCCTCAAGATGTAGAGTTATATAATTATTCAAAGCTTAACAAGATATTTCCTAAAATATATGTCTCATTTTTTAACAATGGAAGTTTTGGAGGGTTTTGGTTTCTTTTTTAGGTCATGTCATGCCTTGTCAGATCACCTTATTTCGTAGTTGATGACTGTGGTATACTGAACATTTTAGAAAAACCTGTTTTGCTATTATGCATTATATGCAATCAAAGAGATTATTTTTTTCAGTGATGAATGGTTTTATCTTTTAATTTCTCTTTCTGCCTGATTTTTGTTTTTACATCATGAGACAATTATAGAAATCCTACACAGATGTTTTTACTAATTTTTTCAATATTTATTTTTACTTTTTTGGTATGTAGCTGCGTATGGTAATTTTAGATGGACAATTTTAGCACAATGTTAAAACTGAAGCTTATTATTATGCTTATATTGCAATTAATGCAATTGATTTTATTGTTTCTCCAATGCAATACTTTCTTTCTTGCAAGGAAAATCGCTCTTCCATTCTTTCATTAAATTTCTAAAGACAACTTGATTCTATTCTGTGTTGTTTATTCTCTCTGGGATTGAAACATATTTATTATCTGGTGGATATGCCACATTTTCTTCCATTAGCTTCTGTTGTGATGACAGCAAGAAATGACGAGCAGAATGAGAACAGAAAAGAAAAAATTAAAATCAGTATGAGATGGTCCAATTTGAATCAGGTTGTTCTCCGTCTCAGAAGAGACCTGTTTAAATGTTTTTAAGGTTTTCAGTTCTCTTNTATTTGAAAATAAGTGTTAATCAGAGGAAGAGACAGCGTGGGAGAAAGGAAAGGCAAAAATGCCTATGTAATAGCTTCATAGAGAAGATGCAGCCACATATATATTTCATATTAGATATGAATCCAAGAGGGTTTTCTAATATAAAACTTACAGACCCTCTGGTTGAAAATAAGATAATTTAGGAATCTTTCTCTCTTTGACTTCTTTAAGGCTAATGAATGTCTGAAACTGAAGAGATAACATTAACCAGAATATCCTGAAGTTCATATTTTTGTCCTCCTCAAGATGTAGAGTTATATAATTATTCAAAGCTTAACAAGATATTTCCTAAAATATATGTCTCATTTTTTAACAATGGAAGTTTTGGAGGGTTTTGGTTTCTTTTTTAGGTCATGTCATGCCTTGTCAGATCACCTTATTTCGTAGTTGATGACTGTGGTATACTGAACATTTTAGAAAAACCTGTTTTGCTATTATGCATTATATGCAATCAAAGAGATTATTTTTTTCAGTGATGAATGGCTTTATCTTTTAATTTCTCTTTCTGCCTGATTTTTGTTTTTACATCATGAGACAATTATAGAAATCCTACACAGATGTTTTTACTAATTTTTTCAATATTTATTTTTACTTTTTTGGTATGTAGCTGCGTATGGTAATTTTAGATGGACAATTTTAGCACAATGTTAAAACTGAAGCTTATTATTATGCTTATATTGCAATTAATGCAATTGATTTTATTGTTTCTCCAATGCAATACTTTCTTTCTTGCAAGGAAAATCGCTCTTCCATTCTTTCATTAAATTTCTAAAGACAACTTGATTCTATTCTGTGTTGTTTATTCTCTCTGGGATTGAAACATATTTATTATCTGGTGGATATGCCACATTTTCTTCCATTAGCTTCTGTTGTGATGACAGCAAGAAATGACGAGCAGAATGAGAACAGAAAAGAAAAAATTAAAATCAGTATGAGATGGTCCAATTTGAATCAGGTTGTTCTCCGTCTCAGAAGAGACCTGTTTAAATGTTTTTAAGGTTTTCAGTTCTCTTCCCATATTTAAGAGTGCACTTGACTCTTGCAATGCTAACCACTCTCACCTTTAGCCATCATAATTTTCTTACTTCAGTTTGAAGTCACTCTTCCTTATGTTTTCAGGGTAAAAACAGCAGTGATGGATTCTGTAATTTGCAATTTCTTTCTTTTTTTTTGCATGTTCAGTTCACCTTTCCTGTAAAGCTTCATTAGCCTTAACAGTTTTCATGATGTTTCTAATTAATTATTAGACACTTGGAGACTCAGTGAAATAGTTTCATTTCCCTACTCCCTGACCACTCCAAGTGGGAATATGGGCAATATTAAGAAATCTATTTTGAGTAAAAGAAATAAATTATTTCTCAGAAGGAGACCTGGCCTTTAGAGAGGGAAAGTAAACTGGGAGGGAGGTATGGTCTGGAATTAAAGGATTAAAAAATGCTATCATGGAACTTCTCAATGAGAACGATAAAATAGTGTAAGATAAAAGAGTATTGTTGAAGCTGCAAATGAAGCCATGCAGTGCTGAAGCAACGAAACCTTGAAATTTTATTTAAAATATCCATCTGTCGTGTCCTTTCCTAATGTAGTCATAAAAGTTGATGTTAACCTTGGTGGCACACAGCCTAAAATACAATGGGTTTAGGTACATCAGTGCACAATGTCATGCATAAAATGCTAAAAAGGCAGATTTGGAACTCGCTCTATATGTGTGCCTGTGTATACTGCGTGTACACATGCCCATGCACAGACACACATACATATATATATATTTTTATATAAACGTGTCTTTTTCATTTCTTGGTGAAGTTTAAGGAAAGGTTTAGGGGCAGAGTATGGATGACAGGTGAGGAGAAAAATACCGTATATCTTTAATATAAAAACAAGTTATTTACAATATTTCTGACAACGGTTCATTACAGAACCTTGCATAATACTTAGTTACAACTGCTCATTCGTTCTGCTGCTAAATGCAAGGGTGTCTTAAGGAGACAGTAAATTAATGTAGTTTTGTTTTTGTCTTTTTTTCTTTTTCTTCCTAAAATCTTTCTTAGATCGTGCTAGACTAAGGTGATAATTGACATTTAGTTATGGGGACTAGGAGTATGCTAAAGGTATAGTAAACATGATGTTGCCATCAAATGTGCCTATTAATTGTAAATCCTCAAGGGTTCCTTCTAGTAATCAATAATTTGATTTTACCTGTAAAAAGGTTGAAATTTGCACTAATAGAAACTTAGCAAATTTTCAATGTATGCTAGTACACTTTAAATTGTATAACCTGACAAAAGGAGAATAATAGCATTTAATTTGCATTTAGTACAATTTAGTACATTTATGTGGGTATTTAAATTACATTAACTAATGTATTTTAATTAATGGAACTCTTGCAGGGTAGCACAATCATGTACTAAAAAATTAGGTTGCATATTTCTCTGTAAGTGGCATTTGCTTGTTCATTTGGACAATAGGGTGTAAATGCACCTCTGACAAGTTCTGCAATTATTACTATTTTTTAAAAGTTAGCACAATGCCTAAGAATTTGAAAGAAACCAGAAATAATGGATTCTGCTTTTACTTTTTTTTTTTTTTTTTTTTCAATCTTCAAATATTTAAAAACTGGACCAAAAAATAGATTTCTTGTTCAGGGAGGAAAGAAGCAAGAGACCTTATGGATATAATGTCACAAACAAATGTGAAGTTGACTTAACTTTTTAAAACTGGAAATACCATTATTTACTTTTAATCTTCTCCAGTTTCTTTGCTTTCAAATACCTTTGTCAAATGCATCTCTCTTCACATACTTTAATTCTGATAGTAGCCTGAAGATATTAATTTTCTGGTGGTCATTATAAAGCACTGAATAGCCAAATGCTGACTTTATTAAGGGGATATTTTATTTGCCTGTTTTTGGTGTTTTATGTTTGTTTGTTCATTTGTTTACTCTTTTTTTTTTTTAAATAAAAATTAAAACTACCAAAAATTTGTTCCCCACAAAAAAACAAACAAACTTTGGGCTTCAGGGTGAAGTGTTTTCTAAGTCAAATAAATCTCATCTGATCCAGACTGACAGAAAGCAACAGATTTGAAAATAGCTTTCCATAATATATATGAAACATATTCTAGGTAATGGACAGACACTAATTTAGTGTTGCACATGTAGTTGTTAATGAATGAGAAATTAACTCAAAGTGCATTTTTTCTTCTAGGTACATTTTCAAGGGTTGCAAATTAATTACGCCTTAAAAAAAAAACAACCCAAAACAATCAGGGAGTATAAGAGGGACGCTTGTCCTCATATTGTGGAAAATAAAAGAACTTAAACTGTGAATCTCACAGTATGAAAAATGCTTCCTGAGCAGCAGATTGATCTTCGGCTATGGGAAAAAAAGACTGTTACTTGCCACCCACTGTACGCTATTTAGGTTTATTTGGAGTAGGTATTGCATTTGATACTCAGCACTGCTGGTAGTTCCTTTTCTACTGCATGAAAACAAACAAAAGCATCGAGAAATACAGTTATTAGAGAATTTGGAATTGAAATTAAACAGAAAGATGAAATTCACAATAGTCTTTAATTCTTATTTCTTGATATTCTACATGTTTTTGCAGGAGGAAGAAAGCTGAGAGTGAGAGATTGTACTTGAAAGCGGAAAATACATTTCTTTTGGAAGTGAGCTTCACTGGATGGTGCCATTTTGGGGCAGCTGTAACAACATCATTGATGTTTTATTAAGCAGTGTTCTAATTTAATCCCAGCTGTGACAGTATTAATTCTTCTCAAGATTTGTACTGAGAACTGCTTTGTATTTCTGGGTGCAGCTGCACACCAAAAAACATCTATTTAAATTTAGCCAGTTTTTTAACTAAAAATATGAACTGCATTTTACATTCAATTATTACTGCATTTACATATTGTCCAGTAGGAACAGCATTTTGCACTTGAGAGAGATGAATAATACTTGGAACAAAAGCTGAAAGTGGCTTTAAAAACAAGGAATCTATATAATTCTTTAAATAATAATTAAAAACCCAACATGTAAATATATGCTATTGTGTAAGAACATATAATTCCTTAAATTTTTGTTGCATATATTTAAAGATGAAAGAATTGAAAAAAAAACAGACAACTGAACAAATAATTATAACTGTCTTAAATTTGCTTCAGAGTATTCAAGGTTTTTACATCTTAACTTTGTATTCACAGAAAACGTGAGTCATGGTCTAATCTTCATTTAATTCACCTATTTAGAGCCAAAATGTGCAATGAATGCTGATAATGATAGAACTAATCATAAAACAATGTTTGAATAACAGCAGGAGCAACTATGTGTCATCAAGTATCTAACACTATGAAATTTTAGGTTAATGCTGACTATAGTGTGGGTTATAAACAATTCAGTAAAACTCATCCTTGACATTTTTGGCTGAATGTTTATACTCATGGTTTGTGTGATAACGTATGGATACTCACAGTTAAATATTTTAATATGATAACACAATATGGATTGTCAAGATCAAGAATAAATATTAGGTAATCCAGTGAAGCTCTGCCGGCTTCAGTGAACCTTGTGAACAACCCACAGGTGCAGAACTCGACAGACGCTTTTCAGGTGGCTGACGATAAAGGCAAAAAGGATGGGTCTCACTATGGAGATCCAAGAGCACTTTATTGGCCCCAAGGAAATCCAGGGAAAAAGACAAAGTGAAGGGGAAAACATGGGATTTTATATGGGAATGTGGGGGTGTAATTGAGGGTCAAGGGCCAGTGGGGGAGGATAGAAGTGGCGCAGAGAAGGGGCAGCCAGCGGCCGACCAAAGGGTTAGCAGGAGCAGGACAAGGGGTGGAATACTGCAGCAAACTGGGACCAACAGGGCTCAGGGAAGTGGAGAACATTCTAGGGGGAGGTACATGTAAGGCAACAGGGGGTTGAACTAAGGTGAACAGGGATGAACCAAGCCACTTTGAGTGGCACCAACTACAACAACCAATAAAGTTCAACAGATGAACTCGTGCTTACAGAGACCTTAGGGCAGATGGCCCTTTCCCCCTGGGTCTCAGAGGGGTATTCCTCCTGGACTGAATTTTCCCTTCCAGGGCTGAACCACCTGTTCCTTCTGGTCCTCTACAATCCAGAAATGAAAAAATTAAATTAGTTCCATTCTAGTAGTTTTCAGAGTTGTTGCCTAATAAAGCAGTATTGTTTTAATGGAGCAAACATGTGTAAAGGGTTTATTCCCTGTATGTGAAACTGGTTAATGACAAACAGTGACTCTGTAGTTTAAGGATAAAATATACTATATTTGTTGACTGTCTTTATTATGATGCTTCAACATACACAAATTTTCATGCAAGACAATTGGTATCTGCTTACATATTTGGTAAACAACATTGTCCTTGTGCACACATGTTTGTTGGTATTAGAATTACAATGGAAAAAAATAATCTGTGGAATAACTTTGGAGCTTAATGGCTCATATTTCCAGATTGTGCTACCCCTGGACTTAAGTGCTGGAATACATAAACTGTGGTTCTTCTATTGCAAACAGAATCGCGAATATAAATTCATCAATTCATCAGCTTATACTTTCAATGCTGAAAGTATAAGCTATTTTTACGGAGTCAACAAAAATACAGCAATAATGGCACTGATTATAAATATAAATACAACTTTGTGTTAATATTTTATCAACTTTTCTATTGTTTTGTTAGAAATATTTCTTCACTATTTTAGATCTATACCCTACTTCATATTATAAAACAGTGTTAAAATCCTTAGACAAGTTTAGAAAATTAGCTGCTGAAGTGGTTTTGAAATTGATGTTTCCACAACAGAAGATAATACAAAAGGATACAGTGAGACAGAATAAAATAGGCTTCTAATTCCCTAATTTTTTTATTAGAGTGCATTAAGACATGTTTGGTTTTTTTTTTTTTTTTTTCTAAGTAGTCTTTTTCCTTTTTCTGAGTATTCACCTAAAGATAAATTGTTCTGTCTTGGATTTTGATAATTTCTTCATCTTTAAGTCATTGAACATGTCTGTGTTATATAATTAAACATGCTAAATGAACATTCTGTGCATAGCTGGACAATAAAGGAAGGAGCAATTAATTTTTCATTATTAAACAAACAAACAAATGAGGATCATACAAGTACAGAACTTTCACAATGGCTCTGATCATCTGAAAAGGTCTGAGATCCACAGAGAACTGTATTGAATTTGGAACCCCTAGAGGGGTAGATGCTAATATAGAAAACTGATTAGAGAGAATATGAACTTCCATCAGATTGCACTGAGAATCCTGAATACATAACACCAATTTGTAAAGGTTTTATCTTTCTGAAATAAAAAGGAGAAAAAAAATTAAATGCTTGTTTGTCCTCCCGATCTTCTATTTCTTCAGATAAAATAGATCTGATAGATCACACATTCCAATATAATGTCAGTGGCTTCAGAATTGCAACTCAGGTGCCATTGATCCCCACTGTGGCACTGCTAATGCATGTGAAACCTTATCAAAGGACAGGAAGCAAAATATGAGATGTTAGGTATTTTTTGATTGCCCTTGTTATTTTAGTAGCCCTGAGTTTTTTTCCAAGTGCTCTTTGTAACAGAAGACAACACCTAGAGTGGGGAGAATTTTTCACTATTGAAATAAAAAAAAATAATGCAGCTTGTGATTTAGAAGTAAAACTAAACTGGAGTGTTTAACCCTTTTTTTCAAGTAGTTTTGACTTAAAAAAAACCCAAAAACTAAAAAAAAAAACCCCTTTGAGATTACATGCATATGATCTCAGCATGAAGCTGAATCAGGAGGTTTAAGTTAGGTATTAGGAAAAGTCTTTTCACCCAGAGCATGGTTGGGCACTGGAGCAAGCTCCCCAGAGAAGTGGCCACAGCACCAAGCATGAAAGAGTTCAAGAAGTATTTGGGCAATGCTTTCAGGCATATGGAGTGATTCTGGGTCTGTCCTGCAAAGGGACAGGAGTGGGACATGATGATCCTGATGATTACCTTCCAACTCAGTATATTCCATGATTCTGTGATTGCAACATCCTGTTAATACTTTAAATTAACAGTGTTAAAAATTGGAGTATTTATGTAATCAAAGGGTTTTTTTCCGGCAGGTGATTTTCTGCATAAATTTTCACTGGTACCCAAAGACAAGATGATAACTACAAGTCCTGTGAGAAAAAAAACCCAACCAAACCCAACAAACAAAACCACCCCAAAAATCCCAAAACAAAACAAAAAAATGAACAAACAAAAAAATCCTACTACCCCACCAAAAAACCCTAAGCAAACAAACCACAAACAAACAAACAAGACAAACAAAAAGTCCAACAGCTAACTCCAAATATTTACTTCAGCTTTTTTTACCTCTAATACAATAATTGCAAAATATGCAGCTAGTGCATTTTTGTGCTCTGAGCTGTTCTGCTTTCCAAAATGTAAAGGAATAATTATATTATTTACAGGAACCTATTCGTAATGATTAATGAATAGGTCTGGCTGAATAAGGCTTCAGGCTTTCCTTGGAAATTGTGGTCATATTGTGTCAGCTTTTTCCTGGAACAGCCTGCTGGGAGTTATAGTAGAAGAGCCATTGGTTAACTCTTTTACGCCAAAGGATTTTTAGCATGGGTATTTTACATTTTTTCCTCTCTGTCCTTGTTTGACAAATTATTGTACATGTTCTCAATTACCCTTAGCTATACTTCAGCCCCTGCAAAATTTTAGGGTATATTTTTCATGATTGTGTTAAATACATATGGGCAGTCTTTCAACACCTTAATTACCATTCACTAATTGCAATCCACACATCTCTTCAATCACAATTTCTGTGCTGTCTCTTTTCTTTTCCTATTATCCTCCTCCTTCATCTTTCTAAAGTTGAAAACTAACTTGCCTCTTCATATTATCCTTTTACACTTATTTCTGTGTCTTGCTTCATCCTGTCTTTCTCTTTGCTACTGTTGTTATCATTCACATAACCCTGAAGTTATTTACCTGCTTCTCTTACAAATATTCTCCAGAGGATGTTTAGACAATTCTCCCTATTTATGACATCTTCATTATTGCCAAATCTTGTAGTTACATGGAATTCCAAGTCAAAGTGAATAACTCAGACAATAATGAACTCACTAATGATATCATGTGTAAAGTACAGAGACCCTTTAGTAAGACTGAATTTGGGTATTAGGAGAAGAGAAAAGGAGGCTAGGGTCATAAACATTGTATTTTTTTTCTTCGTTTTTTTTTTTTCCCCAAATGTTGAAGCTACAGCTACTTGTTCTAGTCTATCAACATGTGTCCATAGAAAAAAAACTTCTAATAAATTACTTTTTGGTGAAATGAAAACATTAAGAAAACATTTTTCCAACTTATATATAT
>VXBS01010054.1:429504-456734 GCA_013400255.1 Sitta europaea
ATCTTCTATTTCTTCAGATAAAATAGATCTGATAGATCACACATTCCAATATAATGTCAGTGGCTTCAGAATTGCAACTCAGGTGCCATTGATCCCCACTGTGGCACTGCTAATGCATGTGAAACCTTATCAAAGGACAGGAAGCAAAATATGAGATGTTAGGTATTTTTTGATTGCCCTTGTTATTTTAGTAGCCCTGAGTTTTTTTCCAAGTGCTCTTTGTAACAGAAGACAACACCTAGAGTGGGGAGAATTTTTCACTATTGAAATAAAAAAAAATAATGCAGCTTGTGATTTAGAAGTAAAACTAAACTGGAGTGTTTAACCCTTTTTTTCAAGTAGTTTTGACTTAAAAAAAACCCAAAAACTAAAAAAAAAAACCCCTTTGAGATTACATGCATATGATCTCAGCATGAAGCTGAATCAGGAGGTTTAAGTTAGGTATTAGGAAAAGTCTTTTCACCCAGAGCATGGTTGGGCACTGGAGCAAGCTCCCCAGAGAAGTGGCCACAGCACCAAGCATGAAAGAGTTCAAGAAGTATTTGGGCAATGCTTTCAGGCATATGGAGTGATTCTGGGTCTGTCCTGCAAAGGGACAGGAGTGGGACATGATGATCCTGATGATTACCTTCCAACTCAGTATATTCCATGATTCTGTGATTGCAACATCCTGTTAATACTTTAAATTAACAGTGTTAAAAATTGGAGTATTTATGTAATCAAAGGGTTTTTTTCCGGCAGGTGATTTTCTGCATAAATTTTCACTGGTACCCAAAGACAAGATGATAACTACAAGTCCTGTGAGAAAAAAAACCCAACCAAACCCAACAAACAAAACCACCCCAAAAATCCCAAAACAAAACAAAAAAATGAACAAACAAAAAAATCCTACTACCCCACCAAAAAACCCTAAGCAAACAAACCACAAACAAACAAACAAGACAAACAAAAAGTCCAACAGCTAACTCCAAATATTTACTTCAGCTTTTTTTACCTCTAATACAATAATTGCAAAATATGCAGCTAGTGCATTTTTGTGCTCTGAGCTGTTCTGCTTTCCAAAATGTAAAGGAATAATTATATTATTTACAGGAACCTATTCGTAATGATTAATGAATAGGTCTGGCTGAATAAGGCTTCAGGCTTTCCTTGGAAATTGTGGTCATATTGTGTCAGCTTTTTCCTGGAACAGCCTGCTGGGAGTTATAGTAGAAGAGCCATTGGTTAACTCTTTTACGCCAAAGGATTTTTAGCATGGGTATTTTACATTTTTTCCTCTCTGTCCTTGTTTGACAAATTATTGTACATGTTCTCAATTACCCTTAGCTATACTTCAGNTATATATATATATATATATATATAATTACACAACAGTCCACTTTGCATTCTCTTTTCTTTTTTCTGTTTTAATTTATTCATATTTTGTTTCTACTTATCTCTTTTCTTTTTCCTACTACCTCTCCCTCCCTGAAAAAAAGCCTCACCAAAATCACACCACAAAACCCAGAACTACTGTAGTCTTCATTTTCAGAGTCATGAAAATGTCTTAAGGAAATCATCATTCTTGTCATGCCATGTTATGTCTGAAAGATTTTTTATCTGTATGATTTCTGACAGTCTTCTAGCAGGTGTGAAAAGAAAAGAGGACAAAGCTATTTCTAGTTTAAGGAAATGTTCCAAATGGCAAAGGAAATCACAGTTGCTTCACTGGGCCGCCAGGTGTCTAGCCACTGTCCATAATCTATGAGCTCCTGAATGCTGGCATACAATTGGGTTCATTTAAAGGGGAAGTAGTCACAGCACTCATCCACAACTCTTGCATCCTGGTAAGGGGGTTGATACTACAAGGCAAGGTTGGCTTTCCCCTTAGACTGACCAGAACCCTGGGCCCTATCAATGACTTTCTCTGCTCGGGTGCAGAAGACCCATTCCAGAATTTTATAACTTTGGGAAAAATCAGGAGGACACCAACATAGCTTGACTCAAATTGTGTCAGAACCCCAGTTCATAAGTTTCAGACACCTAGAACCTGTTTGTTCAATGTTGGTGTTGGATGTTGAGTATAAAAGAGGAATTCAAGTTCCCACGGGCACCCCTACCAGGCCGTTTCATTGATGTGGTGAACATAGCGTCTCACCTTCTCCAGCATGACAGATTACAGCACTCAAAGGCCTTTCCCACTGCTCTGGCAGGAACTTTTAACTCCGTCTTCAGTTGGTGAAGGCTAGTGGGACAGTGACATTTCCACAGGGCATCTCAGTCATCTTTCTTTGGCACTTGTCTCCTTCACATTACATAACCCAGCCTCATTAAATCCTCTCTGCTGGAATATCTTTGTCAGCTCAACCTTCTTCTACAACCCCTGCAGCTGTGGCCTCTATGTCACAGTGAGAAGGAAAGCATAAGGGATATTCATCAGATGATGAATCATCCTATTCACAGTTCTTATTCAATCAGTCATCCCTGGAAATGGTCAACAAAAGAAAGAGTCTATGTCTGCACTCCTTACAAGAATCTTTGCTCCTGAGAGTCAGAGGGCTGTGGAGAGGCTGTTGTACAAGCAACAGAGCAGTTCATTGTGTTTTCACAGATCCTTAAGACTTTTCATCTCTCCACATATTTTTCTGGTGATAAAGGAAGGGCTGCACTGCTTTTCCCATCCAATCTTCTCCCTGCTGTAGGAGACAAGGAAAGCTAAGACATTCAGGCCATCTACACTCTGACTTCCCTCGCAACCAGAAGTAAGAAGGTAAAGACAAAAAAATACACTAAGAGAAGGCAAAACTAAAAAAGGATGTTGAGCAGAATGGATAACAATATTTCCAGTTTCTGTAGGGCTATTGGATTGCCCAGATGAGAAAATGTCAGATGGTGTGTGTGCATGCATGAAAGAGCCACTAGAGCCAGCTGGTTACTCAGCTCTGCTGGACAATTCTGTGCTGTGGAAAATTATTGCTTCTCCATACACTTCTGCCACACCTACCTTCAGAACTGCCAAGGACATTGCAAAAGGCTGCTTTAGCCCTCCCAAAGAAGTATGGCATATAAAGTTCCTGCAATTGTTCTGACCACAATTTGGTTGGCTATGAATCATTGATACTTGCAATGCATTGACACAAGTTAGAATTACCAATGCCTGTACCAACTCTAGTGGATATGCCATGAACTTGCTTCTGGTGTTTGCTTTCAGGTTTCCATGCTGAGAGGTGAAGCTGAAGAATCTCCCTTGATAGCTGGTGAACTCTCGGCCATAGAATGACGATCTTTGAGGTAGGCGCAAACTGTCAGTGTGAATCAGCAATGTCCACATCATAACCAGAGGTCTATGTGATATTGCACACCCCAGTAGTCACTTAACAGGAGGGAATGGGTTCGTAAATCTTGGGCTGTCAGAAGACATCTACATTCTTTGCTGTTATTTATGCCTGAAACTTAATATAGCAGTGTTGTTGGTAGGCATAAAACTTTTTGCAAGGGATTTTAAATGAAGTCCACTGTGCATGAGAGTTTTTATCTCATTGCTGGCCATTCTAAACCAAGACAATAGAGTTTCCACAATAATGCTTCACGTAACAATATTTTAAAAATATCTTATAATTGATGCAAGGTTGCCCTAGGAAAACTGGTTTTTCTTATCTCAAACTCTGAACTAGCAATTTTAGCTTTTGACATCATGCTTAAATCTGACCTGGCAGAATTCCTTGTGTTAAGCTCTGTGGTCCCATGAAAGCCCTTACATATGCTTTCCATTCTTGTTTCTTTCCTCTGATATTCATGCACACAAACAATTCTGGATATCAGGTAACAGTTGGTCATACTTAAAATTTTCTCAGCTATTCTGATGCTTACTGTTCATTAAACCAGTTTGATGATGCTTTGGCACCACTGGAAGCTGCAATTGATACTCCTAGGCCTGGCTTGTTTTGTTTTGTTGGAGTTGAGTAAGTTCAGGCAAGTGATACAATTCTGTAGTAATTTTAAAATTTCAGATACTGAAACAATACAATAAATGGGGATATAATTCAGTCTGTCCCTTGTTGATTTGTTTCCTTAATCCAGCAGAAAATAAAAACTAGATTATAATGAATATTGCAGTTGTTCTGAATCAACTAAGTGGTATGAGGTGCTGTTAACAAAGTTAATCCTCCAGGTTGACAACCACTCCTGTACCTGCTATTTTCTTCATTGTGGTAGAAACACAGCAGAACATTTTAGCATTAGAAAATCTTTATTGCCAAGAAAGAAACCAATAATAATAAAAATCAGCTACAGTTCTGTCAGAAATGGTTGATTTACAAATGATAAAGGGCTCTTGAGTGTTAGATGGGGCTGACAAGACAAGTTTTAATAAAAGGATGGGTTCAAACTGCTTGAGTAGTTGAAAGGTCCCAACATGTTTACATAATCTGTGGGGAAAAATAAGGTTGCAGATTATTACTGAAATCATATTTTCTGAATTCAAAATTTCCTAGCTGTGAATGAAATATATTTGCAAAGACCAGTTTAGAAAGGAGAAACTTTTATTTTTCATGTTCAAATGTATTATTCTTTACAAGACTAGATTTTACTGACTGTATGAATAAGAAATAATTTCATCATAAGAAACATTGTGTTTCCAATAATGAATGACAGTATTTGAGCTTCTAAGGAATCAGAGTTAAAAACTCTAGATGTTCTGAAGTTGCTATAAATGTAAAATATAGCAATTTGGCCCAAACATATTATAATGGATTTTTGCATATACTAGTAAAGAGCTGCACAACAGGAAGTATTCATACAGGCAATTATAACTGCAGTGAAGAATGGGTGAAAAGACCAGAACAGATTATTATAACACAGAATATTTCATTTAATAAGCAGTAGTGTTCTATAGCAGCTTATTTACTTAATTTTTTAGAGCACTTTATTTTACATGAATGTATGTCCACACATATAAAAAATTAATACTCAATGCCTTTTTGACTTAAAAAGACATCATGCATTTTTTTTTTTTTTTTTNATTATAACTGCAGTGAAGAATGGGTGAAAAGACCAGAACAGATTATTATAACACAGAATATTTCATTTAATAAGCAGTAGTGTTCTATAGCAGCTTATTTACTTAATTTTTTAGAGCACTTTATTTTACATGAATGTATGTCCACACATATAAAAAATTAATACTCAATGCCTTTTTGACTTAAAAAGACATCATGCATTTTTTTTTTTTTTTTTTAAACTGAGAGAGAAGAGGAATTGCTTCTGTGGCAGCTCAGGCAGTTTCCTTATGTACAAGTTAAAAATTGCTGCATCATGTGTGTCACTGTCAGTAGGACTGGGTCAGTCCCAGGTGAGAGGGGATTAAACCTCATGGCTTTTATTCAGCCATGATTTTAGGCACAAAAATTATCTGGTCACTAAGAAAACTAAACCAGCATAAGAAGAAGGTTGTCCAGAGACACTCCTGCACACACCCAGGGCCTTTCTAGCTAAATTCCCATCAGTAGCTCCTTCCAAAAACCCAAATCCTTTTCTTGGAGTTAAATTTTTCTTTAATTTGTTTTTTGTTTTATTTTTTAATGCTTTCACTAAATATTTTTATTTCTTTTACAGCACAGGAAGTTTTCCTCCCACTTTCTGCTCAGTATTTAGGCATAACTTAGCCTCCTAACAAATTCTAAATGACCATTCTGGAGGAAAGATGAAATTATATTATTCCCATTTTCAACCTCGTAAGGAAGAAATGAGTAAGAAAAAATCAGAAAATATAGGAAAAAATGTCTGAATTTCTCATTATGTGCCTCTTTCTGTACACTGATGGTGTTTTAAATTTATTTCAAAAGACATACTTCTCAATTACAGAAACAGACTTCCATCCTTAAAAGGAAATGTAAAAATTAAAGATTTTCTTATTGAGATAATTAAATTCAAATAAAGACTGAAAGGGTTTAGGATTTGTTTTTCTCTTTTAATTGCAAGTATATTTTATTATAATCTTTAAAAAGACTAAGTCTGTAAGAACTAAGAAAGTTCTTATCCAACTGCAATCCTTTAAAAAATGGAATAAAAACAGAGGTACCATGGGCCAAAGATAATTTTTGGACCTATATTTAGCCTGAAGAACATCAAAATACAATTAAAAAAATAAAAAAACCAAAAAATCTTTGGCATTTTAATGAACAATCTGTACCTGCTAGGAGAGAAAACTTCATTGTCTACTAATGATTGTTTCATTCATTGTGGCTAAGAGATAAACCAAACCAAACAAAAGGAAAGATTCAATCTTGGTTGTATTTCTATTCTCCTGGACAGAAGGAGATCTGGTTTGCAAGAAACCAAACAATGTCCTTCAAAGCCTGACTTAAACCTCCCCAGGTCTTCATGGTGAAATGACCCAGCAGGAGCTGAGGAAACTCAGGAAATATTTTTAAATAAAACATTGAACATGATAAATACATAAGAAACATGGCTAGTCTAAGCCATGAAATATTTGATATCATCCACACAAATTATCACAATGAGTATGAATTGAACGATTTTATGGGTGTTTCCATGTACTAAAATTAATCTTAGACAAAATATTGAAATATGTCAAAACAGAAGGGACAGTGAGGCATTAATCTACTGCACCACAGGACAATGAAAGGGATACTGGTACTGAATTTTCAGATTATATTTTGCATCTCAACATATATTTATTCCATTGTTGAACTATGTAAATCAGGCTTTCAATTAATACCTACCCTCAATTAGCTTTGATATTGGCAGCTTAGTGCTGAATAAGATGTACATTTATATACAAATGAAATTTCTTTGGGATGGGATAATTATAGGAGATGAGACAGAGAGATCCCTGTTTGTTTTTCTCATTCTTTGCAGTTTCTGGCAAACATCCTGAAAATAATGTTGTTTTATTGCTATTATTATGATTTCAGAGGTTATTTCAGATCAAGCTAAACATTTTTACTCAGTGTCCATCAAAGATTTCACCCTCTGAAGGTCTCAAAAACAGTTTTCTTATACAATTTTTAATAGCAAGGTAAATTGTTCTATGGCACATGGGATTCTTTCCCATTCCTGAGCCTTCCTCTGCCCTCTCAGAACTCCCAGGGCAGTTCCAGTGCAGAGCTCCAGCGCAGGAGCAGCTGTGAGCACTGCAGCCCCCTCCCCAAGGGGAAATGCTGAGCTCTTGCCAGGTGGGAAAGGGAAGGAGGGGGGCTCAGAAGGAAGAGTTCTGCCCTGTGGGAGCAGCAACCCCTGAGGAAATCCCTCCCAGAGCCTTTCCTGGGGAAGGAATCACAACTCCACCTTATTGCCCAGGGGTTTGCAAGAGATTTAAGTGTGGATGCCAGGGCCACACACCTGGGTCTCCTCCATCACAGCTGGGTGAGCTACAACAACTCACAGCAGTTTGAGAAGTGCTGAAGCCAAACCAGAGACTGACACAGGCATTTGCCCTCCAGGTAATTAATTTCTATTCCTGCATCTTTCTTCTCCATGCACAGAGAAAATGGAAGTGGTTTCCTTGTGAAAGCTTGGGTCTGGCTCTGCAGTGAGACAAATCTGGGGCTGTGTGAGTGTGAGTGTCCCTGTACATACATGTGTGTGTGCATTTAAAATTAGCAGGGCCTTCTTCCAGATTAAGTGAAGGGGTAGCAGCCACAGAAATAGGAAAGCTTGGTTTTAGTCCTACCTAATTCAGAGAAAACACTTGAACTTTGATCTGCTACAGCCCACTGAATTGACATCATCATTAATCCCTGCTGGTCCCCCTTACCTTAACTGGAAATTCTCTCTTTTACTTTTCAGAAAAACTTTTGTCAAGACTATCAAATCCAAATTGTTTAAAGGAGAGCTTATCAATCACCATGGTTTTGATGAGAAAACATTCTTGATCAGACCTAGTCACATTTTTTTTTGCTCTGCCATCTGCCTCTATCCATCTGTTGTCTGTTTTAAGATTAAAAGTGATTTACGAAGGGGAGTGTCTTATTAATTTTTGTTTGTAAAACACCTAGCACAGGAGGGTCATGGGCCAAGCCAGAAAAAGGCTGTAATTTCTCTTCAATTCAAATAAATAAATGCAATAATCAACACCAACAAGGTCCCTGGCAGGGAAGTTCAGAAGGAAGGCAATGTGGCAGAGTTTCCCCTAGTCTCTTCCCTATAAACTGAATATTCTAGCCCTGGTCATAAAGTGAAATCCTGACAATGAATAGTTTGGTCCTGGATCCGAATGAAAAATAAATACTTCGAAGTACTTATTTGCTGTGATTTGTTTTTTTCTTAAATTTTAACAACATTTTCATTTTGGGCAAAAGATTCCACAGAAATGTCCATGCCTCTGGGTAGCACCTTTCACTGAGGCACCCCTTTGGAGGGGGTGGCTGTAATTTTGTGTTTGCTTTGTCACCTCCCTCGAGAAGCTTCCTCTTTCCTCTTCCTCAGAGCAGCTGAGCACTGGATAATTCTTTTCCAGGAGGTGCCCCGTTGGCTCTCAGGCAGCTGCAGGGGGTGTGGGGTGCTCACCGTGCCCTGCTCTGACCCTGCACATTCCCCACTCCAAGGAGGATATTGCTCTGGTGGCACTGCTGGCCCATTCAGCAATCCTGGCTAATTCCAGCTCCACAGTCCTTTATTAAGTGTTTTGTTTTGCTCGACCTCACATCACAGGATCATCTTGTCTACCTCTGACTTTTTCATTACCTTCCATTACCTCTCGTTTCAGCTTTCCCTGCATTGCTCTGTCATCTTCAGAGACTTGCACTCCTAACACTCGCAGTAATTAAGTGATCTGCATAGCAGTAATCCTGGTGCCCTCTGCAAAAATGCCATGCCTCCAGCTTTTAACTAAGAGTGACAGGAATCCAGCCCTGAGGGCAGCTAAGTGAGCAGCCCCAGTTCTGAAAAGTCTCTCCTGGAATCTCAAAAGGTTTAAGCTAGGATGGATGTCAGTATTTTCAGGATGTACACAAGCAAGTGGCTGCCAGAAGATGGCTATTTAGTGTTGCAACCCTGCAAAAGGATGGAAGGGAATTACTGCCTCATGTTTTCTTCATCTTTCCTACCTATGTCTGGCATATAAATCGAGATTTCATGTTGTGCTCTCATTTGTTGTTCCTATCGTTGTATTCAGTCTCTTCCCAGAAGAATCACACATCCCTGATATTTATTGTTTCAGNTTACTTTAAAAAAAATTCTTGTTTTTTTTTTTTTTTTTTAAACTGAGATCTTCCAAGATATCTTTTCAGAAGCAGATATATAACAATCAGAATAGATTCATAAAATTGAAACCTGGACATACATCACTGTAGCTCATTTGTCAGGGAGAAGATGGAACTTTTAACTCAAAAACATAGGCATCTTTCCTTGGGTAAAAGTGTAAGTACTGGGACTGTAATCCTGTGTCCCAAGTCATTTAGTCTAATTCATATTCATTGCTATGGAGTCATGACATCATAATGTAAGACCTGAGTGCCAAGAGGATTATGTGTCTCCAAGCGCAAATCTCTTTCACAGAGCTTTTCTAGTATCATTAAATACAAATCAGCACATTCTTCATGCAAAATCTTTTAGAAATATTCTGCAAGACAGGGTTTATTTTTCAATTTACTCTTAGACTTGTTTTTGGTATAGGAAAATCAAATTAAAACCAATTTTGATATATGCACAGTGTGTTGTATCATTTGAAATGTCATAAAGGCATTCCATAATATAGAAAATTATTTCAGTACATGAATGGCAACTATAAAATTGTTCTTCCTATGAAAGTTTGAACTCTAAAACCTATGTTCAATTTAAAACAAAGAAAACGGATTATTAATTTTTTGCTTATTATTAAAAGGTAAATTGCAGAGAACATGTATACTAAATTCTGACTCAGAACATATTTTTGTTTCTGACTCTGCTTTTTTAAAGACATATTTTAATGTAGTCCTAATCAAATAAAATCAAAGAAAAAAAAAAAAAAAAAAAAGATAAGTGTCAGGTGGTCCTGGTACAAGGATAATTCCTCAGTATGCTGTTGTTGTACCTCTGGAGGCTGCAGACTATTAAACTGCACTGATTATACCTGTTACCCTAATGCATTATTCATGAAATTGGCACCCACAGCATCTTCAAACAGTCTGTCATTTTCCATTACTTTCCATCAAAGGAACCGTATGCTGTTCTCACAGTATATTGATACCAGGGCATATACAAAGAAGACAGTCACATGGAAGCACTATCTGCTTTCACATGAACTTTTCAGATAGTTATTATTAACCACCATTTTTAATGGCCTTGTTTTCTGTCCCATTCTATATGCAGTAAATTGGTTTTGAACAACAAGCTATTTTTTTTTATAATATCACTCCTATTTTAATCAACATTAATCTGATTCTGTGCAGTAGCTGATAATCTTTCCTAATACTTTTGTGACATTCTGTGTATTCAATCACTGATAAAAAAACCCCAACAAAGCCCTTTAGGTATTTTATGAGAAGGTGTAAGAATTTGACTATTCTTTTACATATATAAAAATAATTCCACTATTGTCTCAATTTCTAAGTTTCTTTTTTTCAGGCAATTACTTATTTTACAATGTGAATTTTTTAAATCATCAAAACCTTAATAAACACTGCTTGATATTCATTGAAATATAGGGATTTTAGACTGACTTTTTTTGTGTGATTTGATCACTGTGGAAACCCATTGTCATCTGAACAAGTAGGTTAATGGTTAATGGTTGGACTTGATGGTCTTAATGGTCTTTTCCAACATAAATGAGTCTGTGATTCTGTGTTCAGTTATGACAAGATATTCCACTGTGTTCATAATTTAACTTTATATAGAGCATGTAAAGATTTTGTAAAGTTAAGACAAAGAGGCATCAAATTCAAATGTATGGAAGGAATAAAAAATGGATGTTGCTGACCCAATTCTTCAACATTGTTTTTAATTTTTGATATCCCTAAATTAAGAGTGAACTGAAAATTCAAAGTCTGGGTCCTCATTTGTCTGCACATAAGATTTTTTGGAAATCTGAGGTTTGTTAAATAGAAATACTACATACACTCAGTGAGGCTGAGTTTGGTCCTGTAATTCTAAATAATGCCTGCTATTAAGAGGATCTTCAAGGCAGAGGTAAACAGGCACCTGTGGGTTCTGTGTGCTCAGTTCTAAACATAGGAAATGTTTTTCACAGACCAAGCAAGTATGGTTGGTAGCTGAGAAATGCAATTCAGCTACATCTGGATAAAGTTAAAAAGCAACTGAACAAAGAATCTGTTTTTTAGATGAAGTATGTAGGTCATATTCTCACATTTAATACAGTCTATATTCAAGGTATCCAATTTTCTCATATTGCTCTGGCCTTTAAGGATATTCTTGACAATATAAATTTATTTCTAGTGGAGGGAGTGCTAGCTCTCAGTAGTTTAGGTCTCTGCAGGCTTATGATACAGGGGGACAGCTTTTACATGAACTAAGAGTAACTGATTTACACACACATGGATTATAGAGTCATACAGTCACACTTTCTCTTTTCTGCTTCTAGTAATGTTCCAGACAAATATTGACTTAACTAAAAGCTTCACAAAAGCAGTAACGTTTCATTTGGGATTACAGTGATGTTCAAGTCTTATCTAGTTCTGAAAACCAGACACATACCAATGGACTTTCAAACCTCTTTCCTTCTCCCAGGCTGGGATGCAGGTGGTGAAGGCCAGCTTTACTGTGAAGTGTGAAGGGACAAGCCCTGGGAACAGTCTCTGTGGGCCAATATCTCTCCTGCAGGGACTGCAGTGGAGCTCAGGCCCTTTGTCCTGGCTCTTGCCTGGGTTGTGCTGTGTGGGTCCCATGCTGTACTTTAGTGGCCTGGATGCCCACATGTTGCTCATCCCCATGACTCTCCCCAGCCAACCCAGGACCTTTTCTAACCTAGTTTCATTCACTGATCTTTCCCTGTCCTGCTTGATTAACTCCTTAATCTTGATCAAGTGCTGGTGACCAGATCTCTATTTGGTGAGATCCCTATCCTCATCCTACCCTGTCTGTCATGCTCCCAAGACATTTTCCTAATGTATTTGACTATCCTCATAACTTCCTGACACCATGTAATATCAAAATGATACAACAGAGAGAAAGAAATGCAATTCAGTCCTTCAGACCACAGAATTCATGAATACCCATCAAACAGCTGGGACAGCTAAGATTTGCAAACACCTTTGTTGCTCTACTTTGTGGATGTTAGAAATAATTTCTTCATTTTGGTGCCAAGATACACTCAAGGAGAAATTTCCCCTAAAGAAAATTTCTGTGGAAAAACTATTTTGAGATTTCTGGGAAGCCTTCTCAGAGATTACTGTATTTCAGTAGATATAATTAGAGGCTAATTACTTGTTTGCATGTTTGTTTGTTTGTTTTGGTAGGGTACCGTTGTCAGTAGAATGTTCGCAATGATACCAGCATCTTTCAGGTTTTGATAAGGTGTTTTTCTACTGATGACACATTCTACACCAACAAAAAACCCGTCAATTTAAAACACAGGCAGTTTTGTTTGTGGTGTTTCTATTAAATTTTTGCAGCACACTCCCATCCAGGGATGCAACAGATGCAGCACCATGCCTACACTATCCTTATTTTATTTTGTTGCCTTGTGTTCAGTGTAATTTTCCTTTTTTTTCTCCATATGTTTGATAACATCAGCATATGTTCTCTGCCATAGCAGATGACCTTTAATTGTATCTCATGGTGCGAGGCTCATGTTCTGTGATTGAAGATTTACCTTGAGAATATCTCAGTAATGTTTAATGGGTCAGTCTTAACCACTCGTTGTGTTTAAACTGTCCATACAAAATGCTTATGGATGGTTGGTTATTTGATATATGCCGCAGACGTCTGGTGCAGCTCAGCTCACAGGAGTGTTGCTTTGATACCAGCTATAGGCAATGCTTTGAGACTCACTATCTAAGACATTTAACCATTTTGTTCCAAGAGCACAAAGACAGCCTGTGAGTGACTGGCTGATGTGATGGCTCTAAACAAAAAGATTCAGACCTTTTTTAGAGAATTCTGTCAGGGTACTCACTATTGCTCAAAGACCTTCATCCTAGTATTCTGCTTTTCCCAGGACTGTAATGACTGTTGCTGTCCTCTGTTTGACTCCATTTTTAGGTATTTGGTCTTCATGTGATGCTAGAACTGTCCTTAAATTTTTATTTTTACAATAAAATAGCTTTCTGCTAACAATAAGACTCTTCTGAGACAAAACCATTTGTAATGAATAGCATACTTTCCCATATATGGATATGATACCTGTGCTTCTGCCCATACAATAATAAACTAAAATTTTCTAAAAATACTGCCTTGTTTGGTTCCGTTTTAGGTAAAAAAAGTAGTTCTAAATCTTTCACCTTTGCTGCTAAAACTTCCCAATTTAAAATGATCAGCCATTTACTTGCCTGAACAGAAATCTCTATGAATGTTTTTGCAGAATCCCAATACTAATGAATTTGGTTAGAGGCAAGGAGCATATATAGACTTTGACTTTATCTTCTGAATATTTCTTGATTTTGCCTGTGAGCAGAAAATCATATCAGTGTGGTCTCCGCTATTCAGATTACCTTCAGGGAGGACTCTTTTCAACAGATTCTTCTGATTGTTATTCTGTCAAGGACATTTTCAAAGCCTCAGAGAAACAGCAGTGGTTTTCACTGTCACTACCATGCTTGTAGGGATGAATGACATTTCCATTTTAAACTCCCAATCTATTGTCACTTTATTCCATACGGTGATTACCAGTGTGAAAAGAAAAAAACGCCTGTATTTAGTCAGAATTAGTCAGAATTATCACTGACTTTACTGGCAGCCACTGCCTTACCCTCAAGCATCTGGATAACGATTTCAAGACTTACTGATACAGCACTCCCAGATGATCTTGAGCTGGTTGCTGTGGAACTCTAACTAATGCTTTCTAGTTATGGCAGATTGACAGTTAAATAAATAATGTGCACTATAGCTGAAACATCTGATGAGGTACTGAGTACTGCTGCTCAGTACTTTTTATTCCAACTCACTATCCTCAGTTTTGTTCAGTCATTGAATTATAGCTGTGTCTAGGGATCAAGCTAGACATCTGCTGTTTTAAATATTTCAGTGTTTAATCCTTCTAGGATTTGATTTTACTTGTTTTGAAACCATGAGACTGTTATTGACATATGACTCCTCTTTAATCAAAGTTCAGACCACAAGTCTTTACCATGCATAGCTTCTTACATAGCAAATGTCAAAGTGACAATAACACCATATGACCATCCCCTTCAGTCAACAAGTAGCTGAAAATCAATACTCCACTAGTAAGGTCAAACTGAAAAATCAAGGAATATTAAGTGAAAAATAAGATGTTATTTGACTTTTTGATGCCATTAACATAACAACTGACCTGTTTATATATTATAATTTGTCAGATCATTCAATTCATTTACCAATAATTGTTCTAGAGGTTGCACTTCATTCCACCTGTGCATTTTGTAGTCAATATACAGATTACAAGTAGCACTCAAGGTGCTATATCTATTGTCACATGACTTTTATATTCCTAACATTGGCTGTTTATTGGCATCTTGACTTGAATCCCACACAAATGACTGTAATGTTCACTTCAGTACTGCTCTGTCAGGAACATCAGGACCTGTTTTCTAGAGAATGAACACCTTTACGACCAGTTTGTGACTGATCGACTTCCAGTAGCAGTCTCTGCTATTTCATTACCTCAAGATTTTATTTATTAAAGATACCACACAAAGCACAGAAGAGCCTGTACAATGAGTTGATTACAGTGAGAAAGTGTCAATTGTGTCTTCTCTGTGAATGCAATTTCTTCTGTTATTGCAGCAGAACAAAAGTTGTCAACAGTGAATGCAGAGCTTTTTTTTATTGTTATTTGAGAAAGCAGTTCGATTAAGAGCAGAGGGAAAAGATCTCTAATAAATATGCATTTTAACACAGTTGAGTATTCTCTGAAATTACACAGAAGATAGAACTAGAGCAATAATCCATGCTGTAATTTAGGTAACACTGAACTGGTCTTGCATATATAAAAACACTTTAACATTTAAATAGAGGCCAGGTTGGGATATTTTTTGTACTGTAATAAAAATTTGGATGTGGTGTGTGTATCTGAAGAGACCTGTTAGTATGGTGAAAGTAACTAAAACTGCTATTCAACAACAGCATGGTTTTATAATCATTTTCAACCAGGTGTTTGTTTGAGCAGCACACTTTCTTCTCTTTTATGAATACTTTTGAGTTATTTACTTTGAAATCCATATTCCTTTGGTATCACCTCTTCCTTCAATTTACATATCTTGTGGTCATATCATTTCAAATGGAAGAGTCAATGAAAAGCAGAAGTGCTTATCTTAGTTAGGCAAAACAGAATCTCCATGTCTCAGTGAAAAACAGAGCAATTAGGCTTTCATGGACTAAATTCTACCTGTTTAAACCTGAGATGTTGATATGTGCTTTTTTTGTCATTTGTTACCTTATTAATGCATCTTTATTGGAAAACAATCACGAATGGAATTTCATATCACCACAGTTTCTATTTAGAGGAAGTGTATTCATTTAATCTACTTCTCCCCTTGCTTTGAACTTCACTTCAAATTGAATTTTCACAAGGCACCATCTTCAATAGAGGGCATTGCAATAAAACAAGAAGACACTTTTGAACTTGCTCCAGGAAATCACTGTGTCAGAAAGAAATCAGGAATCATTTTAAGTTCTTATAGTAAAGCTCCCTTGTTCTTGTGCTTCCAGAATATCTTTCATTCCATTTTCTTTTCTTCTTGTTCTAAATATGAGTAGAAATACTCCAGCTGTGATCTCTGCATTAGCAGACGTAGTCAGAAAATTTTCCACTGGTGTGTGGAAAAACTGCTATTAAGATGAAGATGCAGATTGTTGATCTGCAACATAAAATACATGCTAAGACACTAAATGAAACCTCCACATATTCCCTTATTTCTATTATTTACAAAGAAATCCCATACTTTTCTGACCTTTGAGCTGTTATTCTCTTGCCAATATCATTTAGCTTACAGAGAGGGAGGTATTTCTCACAAAACGGTTACCCTGTAAATGTTTGAAACTATTCTGCTCTGATAATTTTTCATTTTTAATTTCTGTTATTTGTGTCCAACCAGGTTAATTTTACACTATAAGAAACATGGAAGGCCAAAATAAAAACAGGATTGCAGTTCTTTCTTGGTTAAACATAAATGAATATATTCCGATGTCTTTACCTATATAGTGATGCTCTCTATGATTTATGCAATAGTTTACAAATATAGAGTAGCATAAAGCACCTTTTCTTCCCCTGTAAAAATTAGTAATAGCCTATTTTAAAATGTCATCTCTTTATATTAATAAAGACTTCATCAATCTAAAATAAAATTATTATTGATCTTATAGAAATGGTATTTTTTCATCCCCTGTCAAATTTTATTATAATTTGAGCAAATCTGTCTGGGCAAAGAAAGAGACATATACAGCTTTCTTTTGTTAGAACATCTCAGCTTGGGCTACCTCTTGTATAACTTTGATAACACTGGAATGTTTAGACTCGATAAAATATTTTTAACTAATATATTTACTCAGCTAGATTGTAATACAACACAAAAACTCAGAAGCAAACCACAGATGAGCCTTACTTTTTACTTGTCATTCTGAATTGTTTGGTGACTGTTTAGAGAAATATTTAAAATAATGTGTCTTCACAGAGAGTTTATAACTACAAAAAAAACACATTAATACAACTCTTAGAAAGAAAATTGTTTCAAGTCTTATAGACAAATAAAAGAAAGCTAACCAAATGAATAATGAAACCCCTTCTCACTAACATTTATTGAGACCCTCTCTTAGTAAAATTTAGAGAACTATTTGATAAAAATTTAAAAATGTGTGCTCTATTGGTTAGGATGAGCAAGAGAGGGAAAGAAGCAGAATCAGCTTTGATTTCCATATCTCAAAAAACCTATCTCTTTCTTGACAATGTTCTGTACTTCACATATATTTAAAATATTTTTTGTTTTAACTTTTCTCAGTAATCATTTAGTCTTCTATTTTATGCTACAATGGTGTGAAAAATTTTTGGTTTTATTTTTTATCCATGTCAACTTTACATACACTGTGTTTGATGAACAGTGAAAGTATCTACTTTAATAAATAGGATGACATAAAAATAGCATGTGTTTCAGGACCAATGCTAAAGGACGACAAATATTTAAACCTTTTTTTAACTTCCAATTAGATATTTATGCTAGGAAACACAGATTTAGAATATTTTAATCCTTAATAAACTTAATTTAAAAAGAAAACCTAAGATTCTGTGAATGTTTTTGTTTGTTTTGTTGGTTTTGAAGTTTGTTTCCTGGTAAGGTACTGACAAGGGAATATCATTCATCATCAATGAAAATTATTTGGGGGGTTGAAAAGAATTCTAGAAAATATTGACTACATGTGGTAAACAATCACCTAAGACCTTTTGTCTCATACAAATCGGTTTTTACTTGTCATATACTATACCAGTCATATGCTGTAAGGAAAGCTATGCTGATCACGATCACAGTGGTATAAAAATATAAAGATCCCATTACTAACATACTTATTTGTAGCCTATCACAGATTTATCTGCATTTCTTTAACAGATAATTTTTATCTAATTAAAAATATCTAATATCTAATTAAAAAAATCTTCTGTTGCTTCTGGTAGAATGATATACATTTGTATACTAACACTGCACATGAATGTGGGGCTATTTTCCTGCTAAAATAGAATATTTTTTCAACAAAAAAGGGGGCAAAATAATCAGTTTTTTTCCTTGCTCCAAAAAATTCCAGAGGAATTTCATGGATTTACATTTGTAATGTATGAAGAAGTAAAGAAGAAAAATTTCAGGACAAGAAACAGTGGTTTTTGTAGTCAGAAAACCACCACAATCTGATTTGGAGGTTCTAGGAACACTGTGCACAAGAGCTGTAGTTTTCATTATCTTTGTTTATAGCAACGAACTTGCTAAATGCCATGCTGCGTCAGATGCTGTGGGTAAGCTGCACATTCATCTACTCTTTCACTTGAAAATTACGGAATTTTCTCTTGGGATCAGAAACTGTACTTCAAGAAGACTTGCTTTTAGAGAAATTTTGGGACCTAATTTCCAGTGAAGACAAGGACTCTTAAATGACCTTCAAATTCAGTGCAAGAATGGGAGAACAAAAGGGATTATTATATTTACAGCAGGCAGCACATCATTCTTTCATTGTGTGCTTTAGAGATAAATATACTCCTTTACTGTCCACTAATGACTTTTGAGAATTNAGAAACCTGTCACTTGGCCAAGAGCTTTGTAATAACAAAAGCTACACTTTTACATTTGAAAAAATGCGGAGAATCTATCTGTGGCATCATGACATAGCATATATTTCTGATACTAGAAAGTAGCAGTCCATTGTAGCCAATTACTGCCTCTTCTGTTCTTACATTTCATTTTGAGGCTCAAGCTGTGTTTCACTTATTTAAAACATTTAACAAAATCTTCTAATTTAAAAAATCAAATTAGACTTCAAAAAGTCCATACTTTTTTCAGAATAAAAAATATATTCAGAAAACAAGCTTGTCTACATAGACACCACAATGTTTAGTATCAAGCTCTATTTCTCTTAAAACCAGAACCAAACCCAAGCATCCATGCATTTCATCCTCTGAGACATTGATTTCCTCCTGTATGCCATCATGTGAAAAAAAAAAAAAGCAACCAAAACNAAGGACAAATTCCACAGGTCAAGAGAGATTCAGGAAGATGTCTGTTTCCTTCTGTTTTCTTGGTACAGTTTGACGCTGTGTTCAAAGAGGGAACATCATATTTTAGAACTCAAGGAGAGTTCAGGAGTTCACAAAACCTATAGATGTGTAGCTATTTCAGAGATAGCAGTATTTATTCTGAATTGTTTTCAGAACATAAATCTTAATCCTCCAGTTACTATGACATCAAGAGCTTAACTTTCAATTGCTTTTTAAGGAATAGACAATGATCAAATTGGTAAATAAATGTACTCACTGGAATTGGTTAAAATAATAAAATAAAATAAAATAACNATGTTTCAGACTTCTGTTTGCTTATCATCATGATGGGTCTACTTTAATTTCAAAGTTGTACTACAGAGAATTCTCTCTGTATACTTTGATTGTTTTATCTCTGCCCTGATTCATGAGGTTTTCTAGGGGATGAATATTATCTTTTTAATTTCAACAGAGAAAAGTAGAGAAGCAAAACCTTACTATAATCATGCACATTCTCAGGTTATAAGAATATGAAAAATGCTGTAAATCCTTCTCTTTTCACAGAGGCATATAATCTTACATATATATTCTTTGCCAGATATTGAAAATCATATGTTAAAAACACATGTTCTCATTCAGAATCCTACTGAACATAATGAGTTTTAAAATGTCACACTATTGGAGCCTGAAAAGATGCTATTTTCTCTCAGAAGGAGACCTGATGATATCTTGGATACTTTTATAACAGTCCCAGCAATTCCAGGGTAAAATGAATCTACTTGTCAATAGAAAAATAAGTGTTTTTAACTCAAATGTATTTACAGATACTCTACTTGTGTTTGTCTATTTGCTACTAGCAATGTAAGCTATAAACATGAAATATATTTGATATTGAAAATTGATATAATGTTGAGGTAAACATGTTCATACCCTTCTTTCTAGGTTTCATTAAGTAGCTTTCTGTTTCTTACCTCTTCCCTGCTTGGATACTTCTTAAACATTTGATTTTCTTTTAAAGGAACAACACAGGTGGCTGCAAAACGTAAGGTACTGTGACTACACATCTAGTTTTCTATTTAATTCCAAGTATTTAAAGATTCAGGAATCACTCAGATGTCATGATGTGACAAGCTAATGGAGTACAGTAGAAGTTATAAAGACAAGAATACTTGAACCTGCAGAGTTTGTCTCCTTTTAGACAAATATTCCGCACATATTTTCTGGCATGCAATTATCTCTGGGAACAAATAGTTTTATACTTTTCTCCAAAATATCAGTGCCACATAAAAGTGAATAGTATCAAAGATTATATGGAATTATTATTTTTATTCTTTCTTATGCAAATGATAACTTCACAGAGCATGAAGAGAGTTAAATTCCATCTGCTCTAGATTCACTTCTGCTCATTAGGAAGGAAAAGAAAAGGAAAAGTATATTCCCAAAGCCAAAATATCTTCTTAGAAGTAGAGCTGAATGTTGTCTTTTTCTGTAGAGAAGGTAATAAAAGCAACACTCAAATAATATCCACTCTTTGATAAGGTTGTAGACTGTAAGAAGAGCTAGTTGTCAGCCTCTTCACCAGCTGACAAAGAATTGGCAGGAAAAACCCTTCTCTAAGACTCCAGAAGAATGGGGGCAGGAGAGGGGGACAAATTGGGGCACAACCTTTCCTTTCTCTTGACTTTTATGGTAACGCTCTATTTAGAAATATCATTATCTGATCATTATGTTTCCAGCTTTTAGGCCGAAATGTGGCTGGAGAATTCTGGTTTTGATTGACTTGCTACAGTGCAGACAAAAGACTGCACTGAAGTCACATTTAATAGTTTAAATGATGTTTAATAAAGCGTTTTTATTTATTTTTTTTTTAGTTTAAGTAGAAAATACACATACATATGAACAAAATAATACATGGAATAAGCTAAAAATATGTATTTATAGGACACTTAAGAAACTTCTTTTCTAGAAGTCCTCTAACATAGCTTTGGCAAACAATGATATGAAAATCATAGAAAATAAAGAAATTTATTGCTTACTAGTGATAGGTAAAGGTTTCAGTAAGTGTGCATTAAATTACATGAAATTTATAAAATTCATTTCTGTACAGTGGGTTTATACAATGCAGGATATTCAACACTTTTATAGTACTGAATGTTTCACCTTGTATTCACTCAGAAGGGTGCCATAATATATCTATCTAGAAAGATTAAATGGCTGAACAGACAGTTATGTCCAAAGGGGTTTTGTCCTTTTTTACTTGATGGGATCAAATAGTTGAGACTACTTTTGTATTATGTGGGAACTCAAATACAGAAGAATTATGTTTTGTTTTGAAATAAGGAGCACTAGAATAACTTCATTTATAAAGGTTGATAAATGTCAACTTTTTAGGTTCTTTAGGCCATAGTAAAGAAATAGGAATTTTAACATGATGAAAATTATTTTTCCCCTGAATATTCTTCAGTCTGTGTTTTTATGAAGAAATATGAAGAATTTTAGTCTAACTTGCTGTTGGCAAATCACTGCTATATCATAACACTCAGGAGTTCTTCTAACAACCATTACTAACTATGGCATATCTCTTAATGGAAATATAGTGAATCCCAGGTCAGTAGCCATGGAATTTTTTGATTCTTTCTAGCTCAGTATTATCTGATAGTCCAAAAATGTCCAGAAGCAGAAGCAGAAAAGTTCTTTCAATTAATTTGTATGGAAGACTAATGTCAGAGATCAAGGAAGGTGGAAATATTTGCCTGACCATATAAACAAATGGGATTAAGTGTCTGATTTGTATGATCCCCATAGTTTCATTTTTAGAAGGTATCACTGAATGTCATTTGGAACAGATGCAGAAATTTTTGTGGACTAAAGTAGTCTGTTCTGCTCTTTTGGGAAATATGAATACAGTTGTCTTGTAGGCTCAGAGCCCTTTTCATTCATATGTCATTCATTTTCCTTTAAATATTAGGAATATTATGTCCGACTAAACTCCTAATTAATTGTGCATAAAGCTACTGGTGAAACGACCTAATGATGAGTGCAACAGTCCACTGATTTGGAAATTCAAATTCTTATGACCTGTATTATAGTCTTGTCAAAATCTTACTTCTGTGAGACCTTAAGCCTATAAAATAAATAAGGAAATAATTTACATGGATGTACACTGAGAAATCCATACAGGAATAACACTGTGCATGAGCTCACACCTGCATACCATATTTTTTACTTTCCATTCATGGTAGATGCGTGTCCTATGTTTCCATTTTCCTGTGAAGCTGGTAGCATGAAGACTGTGAAGGAAGAATGTTTATTCTTGTATTTGCCTAACAAATTATGGAATGAATAGTGACCAAAAAGGAAGAGTTATAAGGATATTACACTGTTTACAAAACCTGCCTCTTAAATGAACTTACCTGGTAGGGAGAATCATTCTAATAAAAGCACACAGAAACTATGCCATTTGTCATTTCTTGCTGTTGATGTGACCGTGTGTTGCTGGAAATGGGCAAGAAACTGACAGCTTGGGTATTACACATATTTAATTCTACCTGACCTTTGCCATTGCATCCAGTAAATTCCTTAGGTTGCAGCTGACAGAAAGTCAGCATGATTAGAGCCATTAAATTGCTTGAGGAGAATGTGAACTCTCACATCTTTCTCTTTCAGGGAAGCATTTCCTATCATCCATTTTCCAGAAGGAAAGTGTATGCAGGATCATTTACCCATCAATTAATCACAAGTCATTTGTAAAACTAATTTTTTTTATCAGGATGTATAATTAATGAGACTAAGCCTGCAAATACTTGTGTTCAGCAGATAAAACTATAGACTTCCTATTCCAGAAATGAGAATTGTGATACATACAAAGCTCTGGAAAATAAACCAGCAGTGAGGAAAATGTGCATTTGTCACTCATATCTCAAAAATGTTAGAAAATATGGATAATGATATTTGAAATAGGCTTAGTCTTTTAACAAAAACATTGAAAAGACTTAAAAATAGATGAATGTTTTAAGGGATTATTAAGTTCATTTTCCCAGAAGTTCTGAACTAAATTCTTCTGAAATTCCAGTATTACAGTAAGCCATTTATTCTAAACACAACAGAAAAAGAATATCTATCACTTGGATATTTTTAAACTCGTAATACATAATACATTCCTGATAAATGAAGCATTGTGGGGCCAAGCTATAATGGGCCAAGAGCACCCCCAATGAAAGCACTATTGTCCTTGAACTACCTTTAATCTCAAACTGCAGATGTACAGATAGCCTTTATTTCCTTGGGAAGAAAATTTTCTTTTTTCACTCTGTTCAGTTCATTTGCTTTGAAAGCACAAATACATTCACACATATTTTTGTCTGAGTTTTTCATCAAAGCACTTATCAAAGTGAAGGGACGTTGACCTTGTGTTCCTTTAATATTTTACTCATATTGAGTCACCACCTAAATAATGCTGAGTTTTGTCAGTTATAGCCATATTTGGCAAAGAACCATTCTATCAAAATACAGAGTTTTTGAACCACTTTCCTATTACTAGAGAAAACCTAATAACTGGTTAAATCGATAAATGGCACATTAAAAAAAACTTCAAGAGCATTTTGTGTGCACAATCAGGGTTAGTGAAAAGTGTAACATTTGTCATTGATTTGGGATCTGTTATAAATTTTAGCAGCTGAGTTTGAAGCTTGAGTGATCAAAGTGCAAACAGAAAATATGCCCCATGATACCTGCTCAATAACCAAAGGTACTTGAGCCAGCAAAACAAAAAACAGTTCTGCATGAAGAAATCTCATATTTTATTTTTAATGAATATGTGATCAGAGCAGAAATCATTACTTCATCAAAGAAATCTTTTATTTCATTAGATATACAAATCTGAAAAACTGCAAAAATTCCTTACTTAACATTACAACCAAACCTATTCTTCCAAAACAGTATATTTCAAAGTTGCAATAATTACTGTGAAATACATAAGAATTCTATAGAACTTTAGAAAATAAAAGACATTTCTTGGTTAGGTTGAGAAACTCACAAATGTTGTCCAAGTTATATATCAATGTACTTTTCTATTAACATAATAGTTATTCATGACATGGAAGACAGTTGTGCATATGTTGAGGCTAAAGCATTCCTGGAATTTGGATTAGTCTTTGAACATGAGAGTATTTTTTGAAACAGAAATAAAATATATGTCACTCAAAGCAATGATGTTTTTCCTCATCATCCTACGCACATGCAAAAAATCTGTTATAAAATGAAATGTTATGAAATTTTTAATTACCTTGACTTCAAAGTAAAATGAAGTAAAAGCAGATGGATAAAAAAAGGAAAGGTCACACAATACGTGTATGAACTAATAACATAGACAGCATAGATTTCTAGTATAACTGAAGTGTCTCTGATAACATTTTAAAATGAAGTAATAAGTGTAAATATTTGAGGCAACTAATTTCAATGGTATAAATATCCAAAAATGTACAGTGCTGCAAATATAATTGCTGCACATATTCACACATACAGTTTTCTAATTACATATGCAAACATTTGCTTAAGAAGTACTTCAGTCAATAAGGAAGAGATTGAAAATGATTCCAAACATTTTAAAATTACACACTATTTCCTGAAAGCTACAGTGAGATGTTTAAATACAAATATTGACATCATTCTCCATTAAAAAGATAATTTTGAATTATAATACATTTAAAAGTAATGTTAATTGTTTTGAGTTCTGTTATACTTAGGATGAATTAGATTTTTCTCATGATCTCAAAATCTGATAGTTTTTTTGCCTCAAATACAAATTTTAAGTTTTCATCATGCTCCAGTTACTCATGTTTTTGTCTGTGTCCTCTTCAGACCACATGGCAACTGACCTCTTCCTGAGTCAGGACCCACAGAACTCTTGTGCACTAAAAATTCAGTTCTGCCTTTGGAACTCTGGATACCATCTTGTTTTGGTTTGTTTCTCTGAACCAGCCACAATCATAATCAAAAAAGTAGAAAACTTTTTTGTTTTCTTGTCCAAGCTGCAATTTCCCTTCTCTCCTCCAGTGTGGAAAAGAGGTTCTACACCTTTAAAACCTGTCGCTATGCTGGTGCTAGCAGTGTAGTGTTATGGGATGGCCAGCAGTTAGTTCAGGCCTCTACACATGGAGGGCCATTCTCAGTGTCCTTTTCAAAAACTTGATCCTGTCAATCAGGTGCCAGAGTATCACCTTCATGAAGCACATACAAAGAGTTCCTACTACTACTTTTTTTTTTATATTAGGAAATTACTAAATGTAATTTCCTAATATAATAAAGTTAATACATACAACCAACTGTCTAGTGAATAGTGACACAACTTTCTCCCTTATTAGAATGAAAATCCCTACAAAAGCATTCAAGTATACCTAAGATGTAAGTACAGCTATGCAAATACTTAAAGAATGTGATCAAAAGACTCTTTCAAGTTCCCTTAAGATAAAAACACTAAGGATTTTTCTGAGAGTTTGTCTATGTTTTTTTCAGCTACAGGAATTATTATTTTAGGGCCAGGTCACAGCCGGCATGGGTTCACGAGGGGACAGTCCTGCTTGTCAAACCTTGTTTCTTTCTACGACAGGGTAATTCACCTAGTTGATCTAGGAAAGCCAGTTGATGGAATCTTCTTGGACTTCTGCAAAGCTTTTAATACAATCTCCCACAGGATCCTCCTGGATAAAATATCCAGCACACAGCTGGATTACCATGTTGAGTGATGTACGAACAATGGGCTCACAGGTCAGGCACAAACTGTTACAGTGAATGGGGTGACATCCACTGGTGTCTTGTCACTAGTGGGCCTCTGCAAGGCTTCACACCCAGCCCAGCTCTCTTTAATATCTTCTTTAGCCTCCTGGATGTGAGACTCAAAACAATGCTAAGTCTGCAGACAACACTGAATTGGGCAGAGTTGTTGAATCCTTTGAGGGCAGAGAGGCCCTGCAGACAGAGCTAGACAAATTAAGAGAGATGGGCAATCACCAACCATACAAAGTCTTACAATCTGGCAAGTGCCAGATTCTGTACCTGAACCAAGTCAACCCTGGTTGTGTGTATAGGTTGGGGAACATGAGGCTGGAGATCAGCGCTGTGGAAAGGGACCTGGGGGTCCTGGTCAATGGCAAGTCGAACATGAGTCAGCAGTGCCCTGGAGATGCTGTGCCTGATGTCCCCCCAACTGTGTCCTGGGTTCCATCAGGCACAGCATCGTCCGCTGGAAAAGGGAGGGTTGAAGTCAATGAGGGTTCAGTCTGGAGAAGGGAAGACTGAGGGAAGACTTCATTGCAGTCTTTAACCTCCTTGTGAGGAGAAGAGGAGGGGCAGGCAGTGATCTTGTCACTTTTGTACACCAATTACAGGACTCAAGGAAACATCACAAAGCTGAATTAGAGGAAGATTAGGTTAGCTATCAGGACAAGTTTTCACCCAGAGGGTGTCTGAGTCCTGGAACAGGCTTCCCAGGGAAGTGGTCACAGCACCAAGCCTGACAGAGTTCAAGAAGTGTTTGGACAATGCTCTCAGGCGCACAGTGTGACTCTTGGTGTGTCTGGTGGAGTGCCAAGCATTGGAGTCTGGGATACTGATGTCTCTCCCAACCCAGCATATTCTATGATTCTGTGCCTTTATTCCTGTTTTAAATTCTCTCCAGTGTTTTAAGACCTGTCTCAAGATGTGGCTTTCTGTAACAGGTACCTCTTTACTCCATTTTCCTAGTTCATTAATTACCTGTCGTAGTTATGCCATTGGAGACTATTGCAAATTCCTATTTAATTATCTCCTTAGTCTTCCGGAGTCTTTGCATTCTAGTATAGTTCTCCCTAAAACAGTCTTTCTGTATGCACACATAGCTTGCATTGTTCCGTTTTGAAAGGAATATTTTTCTTGTCCTAGTTTACCAAACGAACCATATCTTCTTGTGGCAATGATTTGTACTGTTCATTATTTAACCAATTATACTATCTTTGTCATCTTCAAAACATCATTTACTGTAACGTTATTTCTTCTATGCCACTGACAAAGGTCAAAATAATGTGGGGTCAGAAATCTATTTTTGCTCAGGTTTCCTCATAATGCGTTCAGCCATATCACCTTGAGAATTTAAGCATATATATTCAGAAAGTATTTGTGGTAAAATTCTATGTGTTTTTTTTTTATTTTTTAATTGTTATTATTTTATGTTACATCTAAATCCACATAAACTTAACCTTTTATATAAAATCAAATTTCATGGGATTTATGATATGGGTATAATACTAAAAGTATATATTGGAATGAGGAGGCTTTTATACTTCCTGTGTGCAGTCATGACTGCAATGAGTTTGTAAGAAAATCATTTCCACCTGTAAAAAGAGTCCCTCAGCAATATTACTGAGTATATTAAAAAAAAAAAAAAAAAAAAAAA